>JAKRZT010006738.1:0-86404 GCA_029582215.1 Solanum sparsipilum
ATAATAGGAAAATTAACCTTTTTATAATAATAAAATTGTCCCTAATTAATACATTTAATAACAAAATAATTTTTGGTATACAAAATATAGTCATTAGTGACAAAATTAGATTTTGTTCAACTACGAAATGCATATAACTTTAGAGACAACTGATATCGTCACTGATTGAAGTAAAATAATTAGCGACGATATAATTTTGTCGGTAGTAATAACCTTTTTAGTGACAAAACATACTATTATCTACAAAAAATATACTTTTTACGACAAATGAATTTGTCACAAATGTTTAAGCATTTGGGGACGATTTTTCTTTTTATAGTTAATATAATACTTTTAGCGACGAAGCACTAAATCGTCTTTGTATACTTTTAGAGACACACTTTTAGATGGGGGGTGGGGGGAGGATAATAGGAAAATTAATCTTTTTTATAATAATAAAATTGTCCCTAATTAATACATTTAATAACAAAATAATTTTTGGTATATAAAATATAGTCATTAGCGACGATATAATTTTGTCGGTAGTAATAACCTTTTTAGTGACAAAACATACTATTATCTACAAAAAATATACTTTTTACGACAAATGAATTTGTCACAAATGTTTAAGCATTTGGGGACGATTTTTCTTTTTGTAGTTAATATAATACTTTTAGCGACGAAGCACTAAATCGTCTTTGTACACTTTTAGAGACACATTTAGCGACAACTGAGTGACGAATTATTTTTCGTCTCACAAGATTTTTAGTGACGAAATATGATTTATAAATAACGAAATTATTTGTCCCTGATAATCGAATTTGTTGTAGTGGACCTTAGCTTTCCCGGAAATAAGTGTAGCCCTGAGTTAAACAATAGCACCAAGTCATTAGGACTGAAAGTCCACTTCTCAATATGTTTGTCGTGATACAATTTCATCCTTTCCTTGTACAGTGCAGATCTCTCTAATTAGTCAAGGGCCGAGGACCAAGGTATTTGGCATCTAATTTTAAGCGAGGATGACAGACCGATAAACAACGATAGTTGGCAACTTGGAATTGGGGTGGGAATATAAAGGTTTGTATTGGTTTTTAGCAAGAAGGGTAGGCTTGTGAAGTCTTAGTATGATAGAGGGTCAGGTTGTAATGGGATATTAAGGGTGGATTGGCTCCTAGTTGTGGAGTTAGCAGCGAAATAGGGTAGTGAGCTTGAAATAGAGTGTATGAGTGTATGGAAGGTTTATCTAGTAGTAAGGGTTGTTGTTATAGGATCGAGATTGTATAACTTCAAGGTGTATGTCCTCTGTTGATTATTTACTTGATATTATGTGGTGGATTCAGGTTTCCTATGATGCCTACTAGTACGTGTTGTTTGCACTGATACTACTCTTGCTATGTTATTTGGTATAGCCTGATTGCAGGATCAACAATGTTTCATAGGTGAAGACGATGTTGATCTCCGGCAACTTCTACTCCTCTCCTTCTTATGGTGGGAGTTGTGTTTGTTTATAAAATTTTCATATTTTTAGAAACACTTGTACTTGTTTAGACTAGTTCTCAGGGAGGGTCTTCAGTCTTTTGTAAAGATTTTTCTTGTATTTAAGTTTACACCATTGTTGTTAAGTTACTAAGGGTAATTTTACGTTTTCTTTTTGTTCCTGCTTTGTCCATTTTTAAATTGGATGGTAAGAGTTCTCTTATCTTGATGGTTGGAGTAGGTGCCCACACCATCTGATGGCTATGTTCTTGACAACAATATTATGTATTACTTTATTCGTCTTAATTTATCTTTGTAATATTCCTATTTAGTCTATTTTGATAAGAACTCTCTAATTATAATAATTTTAATGACATGTTTAGGATTATAATATTCAAATAATATATAGCAAATTACAATCATGGAATTCAAAAATGTGCTTTTTTTTTTGAAAAGATAAAAGGTTATACCCAGTCAAAATAAGAGTTAAAATTTAAAAAAGCATTCCATTCAAATTTTGACTATGAAAGATGCCTAAAAGTAGAAGTCACTCAATTTTCATTTTGGTGTACGTAGAGTAGCCTATAAAAAACTCTGAACTAACAGACAAACTCATGTTACTCTTGTTGTTTATGGACAAATCTTTGACCATCCTACCGTCATTCACTGAACTTATCTATTATGTGTCCCACGGAGAGATTTGACGTTTTAAACCACTAATCCAAAGATAATGAATTCTTGACCTGAGCCAAATATTAAAATAATGAATTTGCTTCCTTATTACTCTTTTTCTTTTGTTTAAAAATAATATGAATTATTTGATCATTCAACACATGTATTGGGAAAAAGATAATAATGGGTCCCAAAATGGTCGTTGGTAGTTATAGTAAAGTGTGAATAAGCATGGAAAGGTGCCGTTGGTACAAAACAAAAACCTGACTTTTCCAACTGCTCCAATGCGTAATTATAGCTGACTGCCCTACCTAAGATTCCCCTATCAAATTCGGCTTGACCAATGGCCACATGCAAATACAAACCTCACTCTTCATAATAGTACAAAAAAAATTATCAATATTTTTTTTATCAAATATTTTAAGTAAAAAGATAGATAAATATTTTTTTAATTTTTCTAATCGGTATTCATATATTTTTCATTTATTATACATGAATTATATCAAATTTGTTACTAAAGAGTTATTAAAATATAGAAAAATAAATTCACGAATAAGCCAAAAGCATCAGTATTCAATATATGTACGCAACGAGAATAATTTTACCTAGCTATATTGTGTAATTCTCCAACAAAAGGGTGTCGGATGACACCATTCAAGTATATTATATATTTTTTGACTATTTCTAATTTAATCAGTGCAACTTGTTATATTTAGATTAGTTCTCTTATTTTGTTTTTGATTTCTCACCCGCTCCAATATTCCCATAACATGATTAAATTTAAATAGGAAAAGGGTCAAAATATCCTTAAACTATTCGAAATAGCTTAAATATATCCTTAAACTATATTTCGGCTCAAAAATATATTTCTCGTCTACCTAATGGACCACATTTGCCTTTCTGTAATCAATAATAAAGACTCGCCCATTTGGTTTCATATAGATAAAGAAATGAAAAGATGGGGGGGCTCCCTTTTCTGCTCACTCGTAGGGGTCAGGACCCCCACAAAGGGGGAGGGAGTCGGGAGAGGAGGTCAATAAAAAAAAAGAGATGTTAATTAATCAAAGGTCCAACTGATCACTCTATTTTGGTTTTTCCGCACCATATTTTGATCTGCCTCTTCTTCGATCCGGAATCGCCTATTCTCGCATATCCAGAATCTCAATAAAGATAGATGCAGGAATGGAATATCAACAACAACTTCCTCGTTGGCAGATCTGATGTTCTACCTTTCTAAAAAAAAAAAAGTACTAAAACTTTATAGCGGACCTGCCTTGCTGACAGCTAGGATATTACATATATAGTTGATAACAAAAACATTCATCTGTGTGCTAAAATGTCACATGGACTACACATGTGCACGCCAAACACACCCCACCTCCACATAGACGACTTAAAGCCCTAATTTCACTCTTTTCCCCCTCATTTCATCCTTTCCTTATTTGGGTATATCTATATGAATATACAATATACATTGACTCAATTCGGTTCCATTTTATTTCGATACTAATATGTTGTACTTTGAAGATCACAACTTAAACAAAATTCAAATTAATTCTGCTATCTAATCCTTAAATCATCTATATATTGACTGCTTCTTTAACTTTCCACAAAATATTAAACTTCCTTAACAATCATTTAGAGCATTAATAGGGACCACAAAAGCTCAAAACCTGAACAAAAATAGGGTAATTGGTAAAAGAAAAATTAAATTAATCAAGAAATCTATAAAGACTTACTACGTCTTCGTTGATGTAGTAGCAATCGAAGGTGTCATCCCAGCCGTTTGTCAAGTTTTCCTCATTAGCGAAATCGCCGACGATGATGTGGCGGACCTCGGTCACCATTGCTAGGGAAGTTGTCGTAGTCGTCTTCCTTGTGCCTGAAGTTCCGGTGATAAGTACATTAGGTTGCTTATGGTAGTTGCCATTTTGCGCTATGGACATGAGTTGAATCAACAAGAAAGGTTCGCTAAAATTTGTTTAAACGAAATTAGTTTATTAAGAGAAATTAAAATAATAAATTAGTGTTAATTTATTTATTAAAATGAGTGTGTTTATATTATACCTTAGATCGTTTCTTTAATTGTATTAGAAATGGTCATCAAATTGCAATTTCTCTACTTCATTCGGTTACGTATACAAGTTTCCGCAAATATTTTTTCTTTTTTTGGTTCAATATATATTTTTCAGGATGAAATGAGGGAAAAAAGGTGAAATTAAGGTTTTAAGTCATCTATGTGGAGGTGAGTGTGTTTGACGTGCACATGTGGAGACCATGTGGTATTTTAGCACACACATGAATGCTTTTGTTATCAAAAGGACAAGTGTGGTCTAATAGTTAGATGGAAAAGACATTTTTGAGCCGAAATATAGTTTAAGAGTATATTTAAGCTATCTCGAATAGTTTAAGGATAGTTTTGACTCTTTTCCGTAGTTGTCTATGTGGAGGTGATGTTTGTTTGGTGTGCTCATGTGGCATTTAACACATGCATGGATACTTTCATTAATTAGAAGGGTAGATGTAGCCCAATAGTTTGACGGGAAGGGTATTTTTGAACCGAAATATAGCTTAAGGGTATATTTAAGCTATTTCGGATAGTTTAAAGGTAATTTTGACCCTTTTCCAAATTTAAATTTACATTGAAAATCAATTATATTAAAGAAGGAAAAATCCTTTGGGCCACAATGACAACGATGGAATATGCTTGTGTGTTTACGATATAAGTAGTTAAAAGTTTTATTTTTGCCAATTTTACCCTTTTCTTTCAAAGTTTAAACTATCTCCAACCCACCTCAATTTTACTCCATTCTCTATATTTGGAGAGTAAAAATAGAGAATAAGCTCTCCTATCACACTTTAATTCACTCTCTATTCTACATTTATAGAGAGGTGAATAGTAGTTCTAGTTCTATTTACACTCACTATTTTATTTTTTGATTATTTTACTATTATTTATATTATTTTATAACTAACATATTATGTTTCATATAACACCATTAATTGTATCACTAATATTATTTAATATATACTACTTTCATCCTGAATTAATAGTATTTCAAATGTTTTTTTTTTTTAAATCGTCACTTTGATATAATTTGATATTATTATTATTAATTTTCACTACAAAGAATGCACAAAATTAATATGACAAGATGAAAATTTTAATTTAAAAATATAAATACATAGATTAACAATTTAAATATAAAATAACAATATAACATATAACACAAATATTTTATCACAACAATCTTACTTTCAATTTATGTCCATTAAATGTATATTATATAATATTTACTTGCAATTTATGTTACTTAAATATTTAGAATAATATAAAATTTATATTACATAAAAAAATTGAAAAAATAAAATTTTATATTATATGAAAATTAAATAAAGTGATTATTTGAAGAAAAAAAGAAAGAAATGATTCGTCTAATGAAATAAGAAAATAAGAATGAAATAGAAATAATAATATAATATTGAGAAGAGAGAATAAAATAGAAATTTGAGTTGGAGTTGGTTGTCTGCAAACATAGATATTTATATTTAGAGAGTAAAATAGAGGATATAGTTCAAAATGCCTAATGCAATTATGTGTTCTTTCTCAATACTTAAATTGTCCACATATATCATATTTCACATAAACATAATCACTATTGCTTTCTCTTTATTGTAGGCGCATATAGGAGTATATTATACATACAAAAAATAATTATGACACACAATACACACAAGCATAACTAATTTTATATAATTAAAAACTAATTATACATCAACTTATGATACTTTATCGTGCTAACTTTTTAGTTTGAAATAGGATAATGCTAAATGATCAGAAAATTTGGTCAAATATTTTTAAAAGTGTATAATATCTATTTTATTTTGAAATAAACTGATCTTTTTTCCATTTTTAATTAAAAGGTATTAAAGCTAAAAGGGTAAAAATATTCAAAAAGGTAAAATAACATAGGTAAAATACCATTCTGACCAAATTTTCTCGCCAAAAAGATTTTTCCTTTAAAATAATCTAAGATACAAAAAATAGAAAAAGAAACTAAAGTTCAATCTTTTCCATCACTTTTCTACCGAAATAAAAGAATGATTCCTGAATATTTCATTTACTTCAAACTTCTCTGATTTGTTTGTAGGGTGGATATTGATCGTTTCAATTTGTCATTTATTCAGTTCAATTCATTCTGTTATTACCTTTTAATCTTAAAATTTTATTATTATTTTATATTATTTATCTTCTCATTTCTAAATTTTTACTTCAGGACAAATATATCCCGAACTATCGTAAATTGTATGCAGATACCCTCCGTTATACTTTTGGGACATTGGTGCTCTTGCCATCCAAAAACTAAAGCATATATGCCCTTCACTCTAACGAAAGACTAAATAGGAACACATGACACAATATTATCCGTCGATTCAATATTTAATGAATGTCGGTCGGTGGATAAGGTTATGACACGTGTATGTCCGTTAGTATAAAAAACTAAGGCAATAAAGTACTTAAGAACAAAGCTATATAAAAGAACAAAGAACAATGTAAGACTGAAGGTTGAAATTTTGAATAACAAAATTTTTGTACCTTCACCAAGTGCTAAAATAATTATTTAAACTAACTTACAAGACAAATCAAGATGTGTACCAACAATTAAACATATGATATTTATAGGTCATACTAATAAACAATATAAATGCAAGTATAAAATTATCATGTTTAAATGAAACAAAACTTTGTACATTCACAAATTGCTACAACCAATACTTATATTGACTTCAAAAGAATATGTAATAACTTTATACCAAAATTTATTAAATCTAGAACTTTTACGCGGCGTCCTATCCATCTAACTCAAGAAAGGGGTTAACAATAGGTGAACAAAATGGTGAAACTCAATAAAGGGGTTAACAATAGGTGAACAAAATGGTGAAACTCAATAAAGAGGTTAACAATGGTGAACAAAATGGTGAAATGTATGAACTTGAGTTCAGGTTCTGATGCGAGAGGCGATTTGGACGGAAGAAGATGAAAGGTGAAGAATTAGTTTGAAGGAGGGAAGATAAAAAGTTAAATTACCTAAAAACTATAAACCGCATAGGGAGTAACTATGAGCAACTTGTTGGTAACATAAAAAGTTTAGCGTTTACATGGATTATATAAAAAAGGAAGAAAATAAAATATGGTAAAGTTTAAACGTTTAACATAAAAGATGAGAGAATAAAAGGTAAGAAACGTGTATAGTTTAAACTGTACTAGGAGAGAAAAAAATTGACAAAATTTTATAATATAATTATCATCCCCACAAAAAAAGGCACATAATCCAAAAAGTAGAAGACAAGAAAATAAAAAATAAATAATTAACTTAAATTAGAAAATTTAATTAATATGCTATGTATGTAATTTATAAACTATGTTTGTAATCAAATATAAGTATGTGTATATATTGTTAATTAAAATCTCAAGTAGTATATTATTATAATTTTCACTAAAAAAGTTTTTATTGTTTATTCAAGAATTAAAAAAATACAATCTTTTCACCAAAACATTTACCAAAGCAGAAACATGTAGTATGAATTTTATACTAAACCACAAAATCATACAAATTAAATCAACCAGGGGCGAATTTAAGCTTAAAAAATGGATCATTTGAACCCGTGGTCATCCAACAAAACTCGATATATTATTTGTATAATTCTTAAAATATATCAAATAGCAACTGAAGGAACCCATGAACACAAACAACTGGATGGTTCACTGGTTTGAGTGTCAGTTTTCCACTTTGAGGTTGAGGGATCGTTCCCAGATGCTGAATTTTCACAACCTTGCATTTTATTTTATTCACAAAAGAGTTTCTGAATTCAACCTTTTTTAAACTTCTTCTAATTACTTTTTTTCTTATAGTAAATTTATTTATTTTGCAAATGTATTTAATAGTTTTCTTATGAAAAATCTATATTTATTATTGTTAAAATAAATAAGGCCCTTCAAATTTGAAAGCCTAAATTAGTTGCCTTTTTTCTTAAAGGGACAGAGCCGCCCCTGACAATGGTGCACCTGTCTTCTTGAAATTCTAGATTCGCCTCTGAAACCAACGACTAAATACAAAAAAATAGTACCGCTGTGTTGCTTATTAACAACGTCATTTACTATAAATTAAATCACTCAATATACCCAAATTCAATCTATAAAAATGATTTATAAACGGCCTTATACATATTGTAAGACAAATAAATTCCCAACATAAAAAATTTATAAGATAACGATCAGGAAAAAAATTCAAAATATATTAGATAAAACAATTAAAATTATCACGAAAACAAACTCCAATCCAATTGTGATTTAGTTTAAAGATCTGAGGCGTCTCATCGTCCGTTGTGTTGAATTAGAATTGAAAAATTGTTAGTATCCATGTTTGAACAATTGATCAGAACGTGTAGAGAGAGTTTTGTTCTTGTTAAGAAACGGTTTTTTATGGAAGAGAATATATAACAAATCTGAGTAAATCGTGGAAGGTAAAAGAAAAATTGTTGGTATCCATGTTTGAACAATCGATCAGAACGTGTAGAGAGAGAGTTTTGTTCTTGTTAAGAAACGGTTTTTTATGGAAGAAAATATATAACAAATCTGAGCAAATCGTGAAAGGTAAAAGAATTGGAGATAATCATGGAATATGAGAAAATCGTGGCTTCCCTTATTCGACGCTACCTATTTTTTTAATATTAAATTCTAGTTTCGAAAAAAAACTATTGCTATATAGGCGGAAAAAAAACTATTGCTATATAATAGTAATTAAGGTAATTAAGTTGTATACTTAAGTTTTTTGCTGGTTGTAGCAATTTGTGAAAGTACAAAGTTTTGTTTCATTTAAATATGATAATTTTGTAATTGCCTTTTATATTGTTTATTTGTATGATATGTAAATACCATATTTTTAATTGTTGGTACACATTCTGATTTGTATTGTAAGTTAGTTTAAATCATTATTTTAGCATTTGTTGAAGGTGAAAAAAATTTGTTTGTATTTTGTTATTCAAAATGCCAGCCTTCAATCTTATATTGTTCTTTTATATAGTTCCATTTTAAACATGTTTTGTGGTATCAGTCAAACATAGTGTGTTGAATCTCAAAATTTCTTGCCTTGTTGATTTGACATATCAGTTTGGTATTCAATGGATTTTATAGTTCTATCCACACATGTTACACATAAGGGATATTTTAAAAAGAAATCAGAATTGCATTTTTTAAATCTAAATAAACATGGACAACCATTTCGATATGAATCTTCATTGGTGGAGATGGACCACTAATAACATACTTGAGTTCTAAATTAAAAATGGTCGTGTCAACACCCAATTGAAAAGATATAGTAATAATAAACTCTTCGTATTTGGTGTTTGCATCATACATCACCCCTTCAATATTGTAATCCACGTAATTACATGTGTTATAGGACAACTTATTAAGCAATTTAAACAATAAACATAATGGTGTTCCTTTTGTATTTAAATTACAGTTTGATATACAAAATGCTTATATATAGATAAAATGATAATCATGTTGGTATACAGAATGGTTGGCGACCTAAATTAGTTTTGTAGACAACCATTTTAACCAAAACATATACAAAAAAACATATCAACAAGTTTGATGTATTTAAACACCCCAAAACACACTAGATAATACACTTGATGTTCCCAAAAAATAATCACTAAAATTGTTTTTTCAATAGGACCTAATATATAACACTCACACTAAAAATAAATTTTGAATTCTGGTGTTTATAAAAATAAAATACACAATATCAATTACACCAAATAATCTACACCATATACACTACCAATTATACCTAATAATATACCATCACAAATCAATAATAATTATAACCAATTTAATATTTATTCAATTTTGTTATCTATACCAACAAGACTATTGAAAGTTGGTGTTTATATAAGGTCTAAAAGATACCAATTACACCAGATCACACAAAAGAAATTCTCGAATTATGGTGTTTATATAAGGCCTACAACATACCAATTACACTAGATCACATACCAAAAGAAATTCTCGCATTTTATACCGAAAAATATTCACTAAATCTAACGTTTAACAAATGTATTTAAATATACCATCATTTTCACCAAATCATTTACCATAAAAAAAATACCTAAATTGCCTTTTCTATACAACCTAACATATAACACTCGCACCAAAAAGAAACTATGACTTTTGGTGTTTATAAAAATATAATAAGAATACCAATTACACAACATAATCTACACCCGGTTCACTATCAATTAAACCTAATAACCTACCAATTTTTATTTTTTTTATTGTTTATTCAAGAATTAAATAAAGTACAATCTTTCACCAAACCATTTACCAAAGCAGAATCACGTAGTATAAATTTTATACTAAACCACAAAAGCATACAAATTAAACCAACGACTAAATACCAAAAATAGTACCGTTGAGCTGCTTATGAACAACGTCATTTACTATAAATTAAATCACTCAATATACTCAAGTTCAATCTATAAAAATGATTTATAAACAACCTTATACAGATTGTAAGACAAAAATAAATTCCCAACATAAGAAATTATAAGATAACGATCATGAAAAAAAATTCCAAATATATTAAATAAAAAAATTAAAATTATCACGAAAAGAAACTCCAATCCAATCTTTATTTTTTTCGAATACATGAAGCGTCTCATCGTTCGTTGTGTTGAATTAGAATTGAAAAATTATTGGTATCCATGTTCGAACAGTTGATCAGAATGGGTAGAAAGAGAGTTTTATTCTTATTAAAACCCTTTTTTTTTATGGGAGAGAATGTATAACACATCTGAGTAAATTGTGGAAGGTAAAAAGAATTGGAGATAATCATAGAATATAAGAAAATCGTGGCTTCCCTTTTTCGACGCTACCTATTTTTTTTTTAATATTAAATTCTAGTTTTGAAAAAAAAAAAACTATTGCTATATAGTAATAATTAAGGTACTTAGGTTGTATACTTAAATTTTTTACTGGTTGAAGCAATTTGTGAAAGTACAATGTTTTGTTTCATTTAAACATGATAATTTTGTAACTGCCTTTTATATTGTTTATTTGTATGATATGTAAATATCATATTTTTAATTGTTGGTACACATTCTGATTTATATTGTAAGTTAGTTTAAATCATTATTTTAGCATTTGTTGAAGGTGCAAAAGTTTTGTTTCTATTTTGTTATTCAAAATGTTAGCCTTCAATCTTATATTGTTCTTTTATATAGCTCCGTTTTTAACATGTTTTTGTGGTATCAGTCAAACATAGTGTGTTGGATCTCAAAATTTCTTGCCTTGTTGATTGGACACCTGTTTGATATTCAATGAATTTCATAGCTCTATCCACACATGTTACACATAAGGGATATTTTAAAAAGAAATCAGAATTGCATTTTTTTTATCTAAATAAACGGGACAACCATATCGTTATGAGTCTTCATTGGTGGAGATGGACCACTAACAACATACATGAGTTCTAAATTAAAAATGGTTGTGTCTACTCCCAATTGGGAAGATATTGTAATAATTAAGTCTTCGTATATGGTGTTTGCATCATACATCACCCCTTCAATATTGTAATCCACTTAATTATCTGTGTTAGAGTACAACTTATTAATCAATTTTCAAAATAAACAGAATGGTGTTCCTTTTGTAATTAAATTACACATTTTGATATACAAAATGACTATATATAGAGAAAATGATAATCATGTTGGTATACAAAATGGTTGACGACCTAAATTAGTTTTGTAGACCATCATTTTAACCAAAACAATTACCAAAAAACATATCAACAATTTTGTTGTATTTAAACACCCCAAAACACACTACATAATACACTTGATGTTCCCAAAATATAATCACCAAAGCTGTTTTTTCAATAGGACCTAATATATAACACTCACACTAAAAATAAACTATGAATTCTAGTGTTTATAAAATCTAAATACACAATACCTATTACACCAAATAATCTACACCATATACACTACCAATTATACCTAATAATATACCATCACAAATCAATAATAGTTATAACCAATTTAATATTTATTCAATTTTGTTATCTAAACCAACAAGACTATTGTAGGTTGGTGTTTATATAAGGTTTAAAAGATACCAATTACGCCAGATCACACACAAAAGAAATTCTCGAATTGTGGTGTTTACATAAGGCCTACAACATACCAATTACATCAGATCACATACCAAAAGAAATTTTCGAATGTTATACCAAAAATATTCACTTAATATGTCATTTAATAAATGTATTTAAATATACCAAATTTTTACCAAATCATTTACCAAAAATAACACCTAAGTTGCCTTTTCTATACAACCTAACATATAACATTCACACCAAAAATAAACTATGACTTTTGGTGTTTATAAAAACATAATAAAAATACCAATTACACGACATAATCTACACCCTGTTCAGTATCAATTAAACCTAATAACCTACCAAAAACAATTTTTTTTTTAATTGTTTATTCAAGAATTAAAAAAATACAATCTCTTCACCAAATCATTTACCAAAGGTGAATCACGTAGTATGAATTTTATATTAAACCACAAAATCATACAAATTAAACCAATGACTAAATACCAAAAAATAGTACCGTTGTGCTGCTTATTAACAACGTCATTTATTATAAATTAAATCACTCAATATACCCAAATTCAATCTATAAAAATGATTTATAAACGACCTTATACAAATTGTAAGACAAAAATAAATTCCCAACATAATAAATTATAAGAAAACGATCATGAATTTTTTTTCCCAAATATATTAAATAAAAAAATTAAAATTATCATGAAAAGAAACTCCAATCCAATCTTGATTTTGTTCAAATACATGAAGCGTCTCATCGTCCGTTG
Organism: Solanum sparsipilum; assembly: GCA_029582215.1. Lineage (NCBI taxonomy): Eukaryota > Viridiplantae > Streptophyta > Magnoliopsida > Solanales > Solanaceae > Solanum > Solanum sparsipilum. Next base: position 13,076 of record JAKRZT010006738.1, read on the forward strand.
TGTTGAATTAGAATTGAATAATTATTGGTATCCATGTTTGATTAGTTGATCAGAATGGGTAGAAAGAGAGTTTTATTCTTGTTAAAAAACTTTTTTCTTTGATGGGAGAGAATATATATCAAATCTGAGTAAGCACTGGAAGGTAAAAGAATTGGAGATAATCATGGAATATGAGAAAAACGTGGCTTTCCTTTTTTGACGCTACCTGTTTTTTTTTAAATATTAAATTCTAGTTTTGAAAAAAAAACTATTGCTATATAAGCAGGAAAAAAACTATTGCTATATAGTAGTAATTAAGCTACTTAAGTTGTATTCCTATGTTTTTTGCCCTTTTTATAAAGGTATATGATTATCAAATACTCTTCTTACTTTAGACACGGTGGACATTGGTATTATAAAAATCATAAACATTTTGTTAATCCTAATTAACATCAATCCAAGAACGCCACACATTAATTTTGTTATCTTGCTACATCGATTTGATAATTATAAATCAGTACTTATATTTGTTATTGATATGACATTTAATTAAGTAATTTTTTAATTATTATATTTAAATAAATATAAATTATACATTTAAATAACTTTTTAAAATGTAATTTGAATAATTATGACAATAAAAACTCAAAACACTTTGACATGACAATCATAGACGCATTATATAAATTATAAAAATTAAATAGTTCACATGTGTCAATCCTAGTTAACAACTCAAGAGAGTCACACATTACTGTTGTAGTTTCGCTCTAACGATGAAATGACCCTCTATTTCCTTGTCAATACTTTCTTTACGTTGTTTAGAGTGTTTTTATAATGATTCCAAGTCATTCATGACTTGCGGTGTGATAACACTCAGATTACTCGTATAAGAGTTTAATGAGTAGAAGACCGTTAGCAATATAATTACCTGACGTATTAGGGCGGGGTGAAATCCCACATAGAGCGGCATAATTAAGAATTTGTTTAAGAAGTTAAATTGTGATCTAATCTCTTGTAGTGAAATAGTAACAAGTGTTCAACATAAACAAACTTGGATAATTCCAATTATCAATGAAAAGTGATTTAGGAACCAATTTTAGCAAGGATAATCAAAACAAGAGTTTTGCAAGCGGGGTAACAATCTAGGAGTGTGCGGAAGTAGGTACTGCTTTCAAATAATGGATCGATATGATTCCCCATTAACATTAGTTGCTCATGGATAGAATACATTAAATCTAAAACACATTATTGCATTTCTCAATTACAACATGCTTATCATAGAAACTCTTTTCAAGGCCTCCCATGTAGAATTTGCTAAACAATCTATTACCTTGACATAGATTCTCTTGTTCAAGCAAATCCAACATTTAGAGATGAAACCCCAAATTCCTCTAATCAAGCAAACATGAAGCCCAAATTTCTCTATTCAAGCAAACACGAAATTCAAATCTAATATGCAAGCATCAAACTAATCATCCACTTCATGTAAACCTTTTCAAGCAATACATAAAGATATAAAGTAGAATCAAGTTTGCAACCTCAATTCATAAGTTAACACATGACAAAAAATTTAAATTCATGAAAACTAATGTAGAACACATCAATACACAAAAATCCACCAAATTAATCAATACCCGACTTTAATTACACACACCTAGAATCGTGATTTTATCTAATCATACTGAAATTTACATAAATTATACCAAAAACTTTATCCACCATATCAATTGGTGAATTCAAACTTCAAAATCTAAGTAACCCAGACCAAAACCCCACCAAATTGTATTGCAAGGCTTGGTTAACACATAAAATCTTTAGAATGTTCTTTTGTATTCTAATTGTAGGGAATACTAGTGAGTTTTCTCTTTCTTCTAAGCTATTTATAAATTTTTCAAAATAACAAAAATATTTATTTGTAAATCCTGTCGGCGATTTTAGTGGGGCTCGCCGACTCACCCCTTGATGTATCGTGAGTTTACGGTATCTTTCATGCATTAAACTTGTAGTTTTAAAAGAGTCTTAGGCATTTTGTTATTAGATGTGATGTTATTTTGATCTAATTTTGCAAGAAATAGGTTTTGGAGCAGTGGTGTTAAAAGTGTTTGAAATAGCTGTAAGTGGGCAACAAACGAGCCCACATACGAGCCATCGTTCATTTGACGAGCCGTAGTTGGAAGATGTGAATTAAGTTTGTAGGAAAATTGACCAAGTGTGGAACCACAAAGTCTACTGACGAGCCATGAGTCGGATAAAGTACTATCGATGTCGAGTCGTCAATGACTTTAGAGAAGATGAGTTCAAGTACATGAATAACGAGTGAACAGGACATAACATGCTAGACCTACGAGCCGTAGTCCGTGACCGTTATTTGCATCCACATGATATTCAACCAATTGCTGAGCAACGGTGGCACCCATGAGCCGTTGTTCGTGTGACGAGCCGTAGGTGGCCACCCGTCAATGACAATTCCCAAACCGGATTTCCCAAATCTACCTTTTCCTACTTGGTTTAGGATTTATTTTCTATAAATATTAGTTTTAATTTTTGTTTTTGGGTTGTTAAATTTTTTGTGATTACTTTGTTCCAGGTTTGGGAATTATTTTGCGAACACTATTGACATTAAATTCTTAAAGTTTGGTTTATGCAATGTGCGTTTGTTCTTCAATTCAAGATTATGAATTTCATCTATTCTAATTGTAAGTTCATGATTTATATTATTAACCCTATTATGAATTGTGATAATTCAAGCATGAATAGCTAAATCCACAACTAGGGTTGTGGGAACCATGAGTGATTAACAATGTAAGACTAATAATTAAGTAATTCTGAAATTGTATTTATGCATGTATTGTTAATCTTTTCGTTTTGAATACTTTTTAACAGTGTACAACGTTAGAACTCGACTCATTCCTAATTGCCCGACCAAGGAAGTAATGAATAAGAAAGATATTGAACAACAAAGATTTAGCGTGATAATCCGCTATCTAATAGCCTAACATACCCACTGTGAGGGCTACATTGGGGTTAAGGGTAAGGGTTAGTAAAGCATACTCCCGTAGACCGACCAAGTTGCGTGGTGAAATTCCATTCTCGGACGACCAATCACTTAGGAGATACCTGATTTACCAACCTTGCATGTTATCACTAGGAAAAAGTTATTGTTATTAGGATTACTGCATTAGGAACTTGTGGGGAACACACGTGCCCTAGTTTTCGTCTCATACTGATATTGCAAACTGGGAATCCTGCTTACTTGTTACTTGTTACTACAAATAAATCAACTATTACTTTAGTAATAAATCCCCCCTTTTTACGAAAATAAAGTTTACCAAAGTACAACTAACTGTGAATTAGCCTAAGTCTAGACCATATTCCTCATGGGATCGAGTCTTACCTCAGTTAGGTTCTTAATTTGGCAATGACCGCCTATACTTCTTTAGGAGGTGTAATTTAGGTGTATCAAATTTTGGCGCCACTGTCGGGGAATAAGGCTTTTAGATTAGACTAATTTCGTTATTGAACTATAGTTAATTATTTCCTGATTTATGTTTTGTTTTTGTTTTCTATAGGTCTTATTTCAGGTGTATGCCAAGTGCACGGAGTCAAGGCAATCCCCTAATCCCTTATAATCTTGAATTAAGAAGAACTCTGAGAAGAATAGTTGGAAGATGTCAAAATCTTGAGGTATTGAATGATTCAATCGGAGTGGGTCAAGGGGGTGTTGCTGGAGTGCAACTTCTTGGAGTTGTAGAAGTGCCTACAAATGTCTAGGGAAACCCTCAAGTTGAAAATGACGGAGTGATAAAATTTTGTAACGTTATCAAAGATACTTCATCCAATACTAAGCATCAACGATCGTTCAATAGTAATATAACCCAACTAGTGAGTTGGGGTCTAGTCCATGGGAGTGGTTCGTACTTAAGAATCAATAGAAAAGTATAAATATGCTCAAGTTAATCAAAGCTAAAAAAACATTTATGAAGAAAAACACAATTCAAGTTTGGGGTGACACAAGTGTCAAATATCAAAGGGGGATTTGTACTCAATTATCAACTAAAACAATAAATAACACGAAAATACGGATATGGAGACAGGATTCTTGGGATGTGATAGGATTATGGGCCAAGGTAAACAACCGGGTAACTGTAATTAATAGTAAACAACTGCAAATCAGTGAATAGACTTTAGTGGGGATAAACTTTCTCTCGAATAATTTACCCCGAATCAAATTGGTTTCTCATGAACACCAATAAGCAGCAATGAAGCACAACCTTCGCTTTAGTCCATTCACTTTCTCGAGCTGAATGTGTGGAAAAGGGTTTAGGATTCACTCTCTCGAACTGAACCCATGACAACCCAATACCCACATACCATCGTTTCAGTAATTTTGGTTTTACAACCTCCCTCTCTCTCTCGCCAGCCAAAAATACGAAGTTAAGATTGTATTTGCAACTACAATCCATTAAATTCAACCACAATTACTAAACGAAATCACTTTTAAACAACAAATAAACTGTCAATTAACAATACCTATCAGTTAAATCAACCCATAATCACATAATCACACTCCAAGAATTGGGGTTTTAGCTAGACATAGTAAAAAGGTAAAAATCGTCACCAAGTTGTGTTTCCATCAACTGGGTAGGATTAATATAGTCTTTACAAAGGTCTAAGATGAAGAATCTTCAACACCCACTTTCAATTTCTTAGAAATGGAAATCTTCAAATCTTCAAAGCTAAGAAAATATTGTGTCTCTACTTAGTTCTCAACTTCAAAAGTGAATACTCTCTAAACAATGATAAAATTAGAACCCAGATACTAAATTAAAAATTCAAACAAGTATTTATAGTTGCCTAAAAAATGTGCTACGAAGGACCACTCGGCGCAGTAAGTCGGGATCACTGATCCACTCGGCGATCCGCCCTTTGGTTATTTGTATCGCCGTTTTGCTTTTGCCTTCAGCATCTTCAAGTTCTGTAACTTTGGGTGAGATAGCACTGCTTTGCGGAACCGCTCGCCGATTCGCTGACTGCTCCTTTCTCTCGCCGACTTGATTTTCTCCTTCAAAGCTTAGCACTTTGAAACATTAGGCGAGACCATGGATGTTCGGCGTCTCGCCTAATGGGTTAGGCGATCCTCAGGCCTCCTTTTCTTCGTTCTTTGAGCTGCCTTGTTCCTTTCTGCTCAATAGTGTCCATGCTTTGTCACTCAATCCAAATACCTGAAATTCAAAGATTTACATCTGTTATTGGCACAAAATATGCATTTTAGGACACTAATTCTATTAAAATAAAGCCCAAAATGAGTCCAAATTGTGGACTCATCAACACCCCCAACTTAAACTTTTGCTTGTCCTCAAGTAAAACTCAAGTTCAACAGTTCAACAGTTCAAAAAAGATGTCTCAAACAGTGCTACACAAGATTCAATCATGAATGCATACAAGAAGACTCAACTTACTCATGCAAGGATCAATTGTGCACTGAAAGAGTCATGTTGTGACTCACCAATATCAAAGAATCTCAAGCTCACAATACTTGCTTCAAATGCAAGTTCAAGCTCAACAAAGGTACTCAAATGCCCTCACACAAAGAATGATTCCATATTCACACACAATGGTTCAACAATTTATTGTTTCAGAATCAAATGCAACGCTCACACTCACAAAGATGAACACAATGTATGATTTCACCCATAGGTTTGCCCGTATTTTTATAATCAACACTTGCTTCATCTCACTCAAGATAAAAAAGGTCTTTTCAAGGCTTGTAATGGGGCTGAGTGCAAATGTATGGTCATTTAGTCTTAATGGCTATAGTCTTCATGAAATGTGGTGTGAACAACATTTCCTTTCCTTTTCTTTATCATTTTTAATCATGCTCACAAGTCATCCCATTATTCACTTTCCATGGATTGTTAGGAACCCCATTTTCTTTGTATTTTCACAACTCTATTCCACAACTTTTTCTTTTTGATTTCTTTTTCATTCTTTTCTTCTCTTTTTTGTATGGAGGGATTCCATTTTTCTTAAAACATGGGCACATGGGACTTCTTTGCATTTTCTTGATTCACCCTTTCTTTTTACCACACCCCTAACTTAGGCTTTTGGCCTAAGTTGGCTATTTAAACAGACCACAAATCATGAGGATTATGGGTAATGGATCAAGAAAGGTTAGGTTTTCATCAAGTTTCTTCCAAGAAAAGGGTTAAGGCTCAAAGGGTGTTTAAAAGAGGTTCACACACTCATAAGATAGGCCACAAAAAGAGGTATAATGTCAAATTTTTTCACACTCTTTAAAGTTGCCTAAGATTATCTCAAGAGTTCACATCACTTAGTCAACCAGACCAACGGGGCAAATTCTAGGTGTCATCACTCATGGGTTATTGTAAGCTCATCACACAAGACATTGACACCAAAGTCAAACAAGACTCCACACTTTCGTTAGTGTGCAATGTTCATCGCAAGAGACTCAATTCGATACTTGGCTAGTCACAACGAGATGCAAAGAGTTCACATATTGACTATGCAACTTCATTTGGCCTCATCTTAGCCACACATTCATTTTTGTTCGATTATGAGCACTATTCAAGTCATCGGTATTAATCAAAACCGATACTTAAATTTGTAAAAGAACAACCACATTTAATCACAAACAAGAGGTGGCAAATTTTTTTGGAAGGGTCACGAATCATTTACAATTAAAAACAAGGAGCCACAGGCTCAATCATCCACAAAAGCAATGTAAAAACACATTTATGGCTCAAAAATCCAAATAAATAAACAAAACATCAATATTCACAAAAGATCACAAAAGGTGGGTCTTACCCCACCACAAATAAAGTAATTTGTCCTCAAATGCAAATAAAAATATCCAAAAGTTAAAATAAAGTAAGACAGAGAGGGAGGTAAAAAGGGGATCCTGTCTACACAGTCGCTCCATCTGTCTGGGAATCAGTGCCCGGTGTATCAGTCTGATCTCGGACTTCAATACCCAAAGTCACCTCAGAAGGAACAACAGTAGATCTAGGAGCTGCCATGGGTGTATCTACCAAAGAAGCCTGTACAACATCTACCATGGCCTCCTCTGTCTCAGTAACGCCCTCATATGCAACTTCCTCAACCTCCTCAAGCATCTCCTCATCAGTCTCTACCTCAGACTCGGGGTAAGTTGTCTGCTCAACTTTAACCTCATCTCCGGTGGTAGCCGGATGCATATCTGGCTCATTTGGGATCTCCACCATCCCGAAGATCATGGACATGTCGATGGACTTCAGTTGATCCATATCGCTCTACAACACAGATATAGCGGCCTTAAGGTCGTCACCTCCTTGGTGGCCCCTTGGCTACGCTCGCACACCACTATCCTTGCCGCAAGAGCATCTATGTCAACACTCAATGGTGTCACAGCATCAGCCAGGGCAGTCTGAATCATGCTCAAAATGGAGACCTCGAGTCTGGCAGCCCAATGATCTGCAGAATGGGCAAGTTGAAGGCCCAGGGCCGGAGTAGGTGAAGATGTCTTTGCAAGTAATAAGTCTGCGTCTATAACCGGGGAAGAGTCTACCGGTGCCGCCTTCTTCATCTCCGCCTGATCCTTTAAGTATTCAACCTCGATCCTCCGAATATCAGTAGAGGATGTGGGAATCACTTCCACATCCTTCTTCGCGTCTTTAGGAGCTCAAGCCCATCAGCATAGCTTGGTGATCAACACCGGAAAGGAGAGGGGGACTGGTGTTGTTTGGCCCTTATGGCCATCTCCTGCACAATGATCATACCCAAGTTTATTCGCTCCCATGCAATGATCGTGCCAAGACAAGCTGCCTTAGAATGGAAAATGACGGACTCATTCTGGGATGGCATCACAGTACTGCTGATAAAGCCAATCTAGTACCTCGCAACTACATGTATGTCCCTCTTTACTATCAGGACCCCTGCCTCTAACCACCTTGGAGTGCCATCATAGATAAGAGGAGCCAGCCAACTTTTTATTCCCACAAATGACTCAGTTTTCATCCTGTACTGGTGAGGGTTTGCAATGTTGTTCGTGCACTCCAAGACCGCATTTATAGTAGTGCTGTCACACAACACTTTCTTGCCCCTGACTACCACATAGTCGACTGGTTTGAATGCAGCTGCTTGCTTCTTTCTTTGTGGAATCAGGGCACTGTATGCACTGTAGAATTCCCTAACCCAACTTGGAATATACGGGCCACGGGGATTTGTGAAGATCTGGAACTTATGAGACTTCAAACATCTCATAATTTTGGGGTACCTATCAATCACCCCATCCGTGGACAGTCGCTTCTCCTTAATAATCGTCCTCAACCCCTCAGTCTTTAATTTATTCATCGACTTGGGAGGAGGACCCTGCACAAAAGGGGCTAGGACTACAGCTTGTGCTGGAGATGGAGTAGGAGTAGGAGAAGTGGTGGCCTGAGGATTTCTGATCCTAGACGGATAATTCATCCTTTTGGACTGCAACTCTGCCCTCTGTGTTGCTACATCCTCATCACCATCAGAAGTTGCAATCTGAGGCTCCTGGTGCTCACCTTCATTCTCAAAAGTGGTGATGTGTGTAACGTAGATGCCGTCACTATCGGAGCTGACTTCCTGTGATGCCGGTGCCTTCTCTTTGCCTTTGCCTTTCCCACCAGTTGTGGGAAGTTTGGTGGCTTTGGCACTGGATGCAACTGCATCCTCATTTAATTTTATCCCCTTAGCCTTCCTTCGGGGTGGCATGTTTCTACCTGCAACCTTAGGTATATACATGTCTGTAAAACATCGAGAAAAAGCTAGAATTAATTTGTCAAAATCACAGAAAATCAGTTGCAGACTGACTCACCGAATCGATCGGTGAGTCGCCAAATCACTTTGGCGAGCTAGATCGAGCTCGCCGACATGATTGGCTCTAAAGTTTTGGCAAGTCGGCGATGGAAAAGGCCTTTCGGCGAATTACCGATGGTTTTCAATGAGCAAGGATTAGCTTGCCAAAAGTTATAGTGCAAATTAAGCTACAGGGGTGCAGAAAAAGGGGTGAACAAGAAGACTTTCGCTGAGTCGCCGAGTGCCTTCGGCGACCACATGCTTCTCGCCGAAATTTACAGAGCCCAACAACACATTAAACATGAAATTAAAGGCGAAATGGGGAACTTTGGCAAACCATCGAGTGGTTCGGAGAGCTCGATCCAGCTCACCAAACGACCCAACATGCCTACTCTCAACCCAACTTCTCGAATTCAACCCCGCAACCCCCGAAAACAAAACCAAAGCATGCACAACCCAAATTGAAATTAGACTCATAGCACCCGTTACCCCGGGATACTCAGACTTCTCCCAGTTTTGCCAAATTTGGCCAATCGACGACTCTTGCCCTTAAGAGTGATGTCACCTGCTTTATCATTTGGCAAATTACATCTTTCCACACAAATTCGGGATACTGAAACTTCACCTAACTATTTTAAACAACATGCAAGCACAACCCCACAAAATTTAATTCATTTTAAGGCACAACATTACGGGAATCTAATATTAAAGGCAATACGCTTAAAACAGACAACCGAACATACTAATCCTATCAGAGAGGCCCAATACATGACAACAAGATAAGGTCATTTGCATAAGAGTACAAAATTGCTAAAAATGAACTTGGGGTTTGGAAAACCAACCTTTAATGTCGAATAATCAAGACTGAAATGCTAGGCGGCAAAGTAATCCCAATTCGAGCATAAATCAATGACTAAAATACTACTAGAAATGCAAAAATATAGAAACTAAAGTGCGGGTGTGAGTTTGTGAGGTTTGAAAGTGAGGGAAAGTGAAGGGTTTGAAAGTTTAAACCTTTAGCCTTTTAAAAATCATCCAGTTCTCACCCATTCGGCGACATTAGTCGTGCTCGCCGAACCACTCGGCGACACGCCGAGTGGTCACTTACCTCGCCAAGTTTTACAAGACCTCCAATTAATCTAGGGGCCCAAACAACGGACTAGATCGAGATTGCCAATAATTTCCTGGGTTCGCCGAGTTTTACAGACTCCGCTTTAAAGTTGTCTTAAGTCTATCAGCGGTCTGAGTTGAGATCACCGACCTCTTCGGTGATTCGCTGACTGGCGCTTTGGCTCGCCAACTTGCACTTTTCAACCACTTTTTACACTTTGACCTACACATTCAACACTTTATTATTTCTAACAAAAACAAAAAATGGTAAAACCTTGGGTTGCCTCCCAAGAAGCGCCTTAGTTAACGTCGTGGCATGATGTAACTCCTCATTCAAACTCCATTTTTTGGGTTGAACTTAGTGTCACTAGGTAACCCCTCTTGTTTATTTAGGTAGAGATGAGGCAATACATGACCCATGAGGGTTTCAATTAGTTGGATAGATCTGGAGTGAGAGCCCATCATCTGATTTAGCACTTCAACAATCTCTCTCATCTCCTCTAGCATTTTATCTAGCTCATTTATCTTTTGGAGAATGATTAACAGTGTATCCTCGACACGTCTACTCTAATTGACCTTAGACTTTCTCTGCTTATGAGGGGATATGTATCTATCTTTTCTTTTGCATTGGACTTCGACCTCTAATATTTATTTGGCCAAATCATCCAGTTGAGTTAATAGTGGGACCAAAGAGTTGTCCTCTTCCATTTCTTGCTTAGTCTCAGTCATTTGGCTACCGTTTATCCCAACTATGTTCAAAGTCTCTGCTAAAAAACAGCAACACAAAAAGAAAGACTAAAAATTAAGTACAACCATAATTAACAAGGACAAAATTTAACTTAACTAAAGATTCTCAAGTAACACCACTCCCCGGCAGCGGCGCCATTTTGATAAAATTTTGTAACGCTATCAAATATAGTTCATCCAATACTAAGAATCAATGATCGTTCAATAGTAATATAACCCAACTAGTGAGTTGGGGTAGAGTCCCAAGGGGGTGGTTTGTAGTCAAGAATCAACAGAAAAGCATAAATATGCTCAGGTTAATCGTAGCTAAAAAACATTTACGAAGAAAAACATAATTCAAGTTTGGGGTGACACAAGTGTCAAATATCAAAGGGGGATTTGTACTCAAGTATTAACTAAAACAGTAAATAACACGAAAATACGGATATGGAGATGAGATTTTTGGGATGTGATAGGATTATGGGCCAAGATAAACAATCGGGTAATTGCAATTAATAGTAAACAACTGCAAATCAGTGAATAAGCTAGACTTTAGTAGGGATAAACTTTCTCTCGAACAATTTACCCTGAATAAAATTGGTTTCTCTCGAACACCAATAAGCAGCAATGAAGCACAACCTTCGCTTTAGTCCATTCACTTTCTCGAGCTGAATGTATGGCAAAGGTTTAGGATTCACTCTCTCTAGTTGAACCGATGACAACCCAATACCCACAGACCATCATTTCAGTAATTTTGGTTTTACAACCTCTCTCTCGAGCAAGCCAAAAACACGAAGTTAAGATTGTATTTGGAACTACAACCCATTAAATTCAACCACAATTACTGAACGAAATCACTTTTAAACAAAAATAAACTATCAATTAACAATACCCAACAGTTAAATCAACCCATAATCACATAATCACACCCTAATAATTGGGGTTTTAGCTAGACATAGTAAAAAGGTAAAAATTGTTACCAAGTTGTGTTTCCATCAACTGGGTAGGATTGATATAGTCTTTACAAAGGTCTAAGTTGAAGAATCTTCAACACCCACTTCCAATTTCTTAGAAATGGAAAACTTCAAATCTTCAAAGCTAAGGAAATATTGTGTCTCTATTTTGTTCTCAACTTCAAAAGTGAATACTCTCTAAACAATGATAAAATTAGAACCCAGATACTAAATTTAAAATTCAAACAAGTATTTATAGTTGCCAAACAGTTGTGCTGTGAAGGACCACTCGGTGCAGTAAGTCGGGATCCCCGATCCACTCGGCAAACCTCCCTTTGTTCATTTGTATCGTCGTTTGATCTTGCCTTCAACATCTTCAAGTTCTGTAACTTTGGGCGAGATAGCACTGCATCGCGGAACCGCTCGGCGACTGCTCCTTTCTCTCACCGACTTGATTTTCTCCTTGAAGGCTTAGCACTTTGAAACATTAGGCAAGACCATGGCCGTTCGACGACTCATCTAATGGGTTAGGTGATCCTTAGGCCTTCTTTTCTTTGTTCTTTCAGCTGCCTTGTTCCTTTTCGCTCAATAGTGTCCATGCTTTGTCCCTCAATCCAAATACCTGAAATTCAAGGATTTACATAAGTTAGTGGTATAAAATATGAATTTTAGGACACTAATTCTATTAAAATAATGCCTAAATGAGTCCAAATTATGGACTTATCACTACCACCTGATGTTTGTAAAAACTACAAGGTTTATTATAATGTTGTGGTATCAACTGGTGCTATCATATTTCCTCCACTACCTCATGGACATACTTTTATGGTGAACAACTGTTGATGCAAATGCTTACATATGGAAGATTGTTTGACATGTTACCTTCGGAGGATCCATATGTAGATATAAGTAAAGTGAAGAGTCTCTATATGAGTAGTGTGGGACGACTATATTTAGACATGGATGCAATTGGCTTAAGGGTGTTTCCACTTTCATTGACATATGATGCTGCTGTATGGGTGTCTGAGTTGCCATATAACTTAATCACTACTTGGAATGGTATCTCAATAACTTAGTAGCATTGCATGGCGAGTCAATTAGCAACTCTTGGGATAGATTCACTAGGTTTATAAGGAGTGTACCCACGTACCGCATAGATGACGAGTCACGAGTATTTCTATAGAGGGCAAGATGATAATGGAAAAGCTGTGCTATATACTATTGTTGGAGGATCTTATGGGACAAGCACATTTCAAGATATTGCGGAGAAACTTGAAAAATCTCTAAGAATAATAAGGGATGGAGCACTAGAATGTTGAATACCAGAAGGAATACGTTTGTAGTCCAAGCTACACCAAATCAGTCCAATGATGATATTCGTGAGGAGATGGCCCAATTGAGAACAAAGGTTGGCTTGGTGTTGAAACATGTGAGCAGAAGTGCAGAGAAAGTGAATGCATTGAGCTACTAAAGTAGAGCACCACCTACTGATGAGTACACTTAGGAGGAAGATGCGAATCTTGTGAATGATCAGATGGGGGATTTTCGGACCAACGCCCAAGCATCCGATTCGAATAATTGGCGCCAAGGTAAAGGAAACCAAGGTAAGAACCATGGTAACTACAATAGTAAAGGGAACTATGTCCGTGATGGGAACTATAATCGTGACAACAATTATAATCAAAATGGGTATGGCAACAAGAATGGTACCCTATGTTCCACGCGGGAACCAAGATGCTAGATCGAGTATAAATCACATTGAAGATATGATGAAAAAGATGATCAAAAGATTTGATTCAACTGATGACAATGTGAAAGAGATGCGTAATGATTTATCGGGCATTGGTCAAAAAGTTGAGTCACATGTAATATCGATTAAACATGTTGAAAACTAGCTGAGGCAGTCATTCGCAAGTACAAATTCGTGTCAGCAAGGGACATTTCCTAGAAATACTATCCAGAATCCTAAGAATGACAGACATTGTATGGTAGTTACTACTAGGCTTGGAAAGCAGACTATAGACCCTCCTATGCCGACTGGAGTGGAAAGTGCGAAAGAGTAAGATGACGATGGAGTTGTGGCAGTTGAAGAGCCGAAATATCAGAATGAGAAGGAGGCTAGAGTGACGCAAAGGATCATCCCTATGCTGAGACCTCTACCTCCATCCCCACAAAGGTTGGTAAAGAAAGCGAAAGAAGGAAAGTATCGCAGGTTCATAGCTATGTTGAAGTAGTTGTCCATAAGTGTTCCTTTGATTGAAGCGCTTGAGAAAATACCAGGTTATGTGAAATTCATGAAGGGTTTGGTGACTAAGAAGAGGGCTGCCAATTTTGAAGGTGATGACAAGTTGCAACATTGTAGCACCATTGCTACTAGATCATTAGTGCTGAAGAAGGCGAAGCATTTACTATTCCATGTACTATTGGTATGTTGCCTTTTGCAAAGGCCCTATGTGACTTTTGAGTGCTAACATTAATATGATGTCGTAGTCTATATACTAGAAGTTGGGCATATGAGCCCCCAAACTGACGACAATGCGGCTACTTATGATAGATCGAACTATGAAGAAAACGATTGGGGTACTTCAAGATGTCCTTGTGAAAGTTGAGGCTTTCATCTCTCCGGTGGACTTTGTGATACTAGATTGTGAATTTGATTTTGAGGTCCCTATCGTCTTAGAGAGACCATTCCTTTCTACTGGCCGTACTTTGGTTGATATGAAAAGAGGGTAGATGAAGTTCAGATTAAATAATGAAGAGGTAACTTTCAATATCTGTGGATCAATGAAGCATGAAAGTAATTTTAAGTCGTGTCGATGGTGAATCATGTTATTGATGAAGAACCAAAAGTGTCTATTGAAGAGAGATTAGGTGTTGATGCATTAGAGACTGTGATCATAAACTTTGATGAAGATGATATTAATGAATATGATGAGCTAGTTGTTGCACTTGATGGGGTAAATATTTCTCGTCGTCAACCAAAGAAGATATATGGACTTGAAGAACTGAGACACTCCACCTGCAAAACCATTTACTGATGAGCCTCCAAAATTGGAACGTAAAGCTCTTCAATCTCATTTGCGGTATGTGTTCTTGGACCAAAATAATAGTTCACCAATTATTATTGCTACTGATTTAAATGAAGGGAAAGTAGAGACTTTGATATGGGTATTACAACAATTCAAAAGGGCTATAAGATGGACCATTGCTGACATTATTGGTATTCTACTGGGTATTTGTTCTCACAAGATTCAACTCATGCCGAATAACAAGCCAAGCATTGAGAAAAATCCATCGATGTAAGAGGTTGTAAAGAAGGAAATCATTAAGTTGTTAGATGCTGAAGTTGTATATCCTATTGCTAATAGTAGTTAGGTGTGTCCAGTGCAATGCATACCAAAGAAAGGAGACACCATTGTGGTTCCCAATGCAAAGAATGAGCTAATCCCAATGAGGCCGGTGACTGATTGGAGAGTATGTATGGATTATTGCAAGTTGAATGTGTGGACTGAGAAAGATCACTTCCCAATGCTGTTCATGGACCAAATGTTAGATCATCTTGTTGGAAAGGGTTGGTATTGTTTTCTAGATGGATATTCGGGCTACAATCAGATCTCTATAGCTCCATAAGACCAAGAGAGGAGTACTTTCACTTGTCCTTACGAGACTTTTGCTTTCAAGAGGATGCTATTTGGGTTGTGTAATGCGCCAAGAACCTTTCAGCTTTGTATGATGTCTATATTTTCGTATATGGTGGAGGACATAATAGTTGTATTTATGGATGACTTCTCAGTGGTTGGTTCTCGTTTGATGATTATTTGTTACATTTAGGTCAAGTGCTGAAATAGTGTGAATAGTGTAATCTTGTGCTTAACGGGGAGAAATGTCACTATATCGTAAAAGAGGCTATATTTCATGGCCATAGAATTTTGCAGAAAGGAATCAAAGTTGATAGAGAAAAAGTTGAAGTGATTGAAAATCTACCACCAACCATCTTCGTAAAAGGTGTTAGAAGTTTTATAGGGCATGGAGGTTTTTATAGGAGGTTCATAAAGGATTTCTCAAAGTTTGAGCTTGATGATGCTTTTCTGAGAGCATTTGAAGGGCTAAAGGAAAAGTTGACTTCTACACCAATCATTATTTCACTAGACTGGGACAACCGTTTGAATTTATATGTGATGCGAGCGGTGTGGCACTTGGCGAAGTATTGGTGCAGAGGTGAGAGAAATTCTTCATTCTATATACTATGCGAGCAAAGCTTTGAATGTTGCTCAAAAGAAGTATACAATTACTGAATAAGAATTGCTTGCTATAGTCTTCGTGTTTGAAAAATTTAGATCCTATTTTATTGAAACTAAAGTCATTGTGCATACTGATCATTCGACATTGAGGTATCTTATGGAAAAGAAGGATGAAAAACCAAGATTGATTAGATGGGTATTGTTGTCGCAAGAATTCGTTTTTGAAGTGAAAGATAGAAAGGGGACAAAAAACCAAACGGTTGATCACTTGTCCAAATTAGAAGAAAAGGCAATGATGAAGTTAGCTGATGGAGTTGAGATAAATAATGCGTTCCCCGATGAACATGTATTGACTCATTCTTTTGATCTTATCCCTTGATTCGCAGATTTCGCTAATTATTTGGCAAGTGATTTGGTGCCTTCGGATTTGTCGTTCCACCAAAGAAGAAAATTCACATCTGATGTGAAGAAATTTTTCTGGGAAGAGCCTTACTTGTTTCGTGTATGTGTTGATGGGATTATTCGTTTCTGTGTGCCCAAGGTCTAGATGATGAGTATATTGGAAGCTTATCATTCTTCTATTATTGGTGGACATAATTGATAACGCTCAATTATACTTCATCAGATTCTAAGGTAGGCGGTCGCTAACAAGTATAAACCCAACTAAGAGTTGGGGTCGATCCTACAGAGAGTGATAAAGTAAAGAATTCTATTACGAAGTAAAATGGCGTTCTAATCATTTGTAGAAGTAAACATATTTTCAACAAATAAAGTAAATGACAAGGGGTTGAGAATTAATTTTCAATGGGGGGATTTGAGTGAACAATTAACAACTACCAATAACTGGGAGTAAACAAGTATAGAATGATCCTTGGGAGTATGACAAATTGAATGCCTGTTTTGCTAAATGGTGATTATTATTTACTAAAAGTTGTTGAACTTCAGTAGGCTAGGCCTTATGTGTAATAGCTATTTCTCAATCAACTATCACGAATCAAGCGAGTTCTCTCAAACCTCGACAAGAACAACTCATGTAAACAACTCAATACCTCAATCAATCTACTTTTTCAAGCTAGATTGGTAGGATTGAATTCAGACCCCCTTTATCAAGCTAAGTTTACAATAACCCAATCACTACATTCATCAACCAATAATTTTGATTCTAAAACTTCTTTCTCAAGCAAGCTTAGGATGTTAAACTAGAACTGTATTTGCAACTACAATTCATTAATTAAAACTCAACTATTAATTGAAACCACTTCAAATCAACAATAAAATAAGTAAATAATAACACCCATAAGCTAATTGAAACATTCAATCACATAATCACACCCCCAAGAATGGGGGTTTAGCCACACATAATAAAGAACAAGAAATCATTACCAACTATGTTTTCCATCAACTTAGGCAACAATCCCCAAGTCTTCAAAATGCTCAAATTGAATTCCAAGTTAAATAAACCCTAAATCTCTACCCAAAAAGTGTAAGAACAATGTTTAGAATGTTAGAGATCAAAAACCCAGAACTAGACAATGTGGGAACTCTCAAAAGCTCAAGAATTCACTTTTTCTTATTTTAAAAATTGCATTTTTATGTTCCCAGAATTTCAGCTTTGCAGTCACTAGGAAAAATAAGTTAGGCTTCACCGACCCGGTCAATGATGCGCCGAGTGTTCCTTTCCATCGCCTTCTTGGCTTGGCTTTTCACCACTTCTCTTCTGTAACTTTTGACGATCAAAGTTGACTTTGCTGATCCGTTCGGTGCGTCGCTGATGAGTCCATGATTTGGACTAATTTAGGGCTTTCTTTGCATATATTTAGTGTCCTCAAATGCTTGTTTTGTGTCAATAACTGATGTAAAATCCTTGATTTTCAGGTATATGGATTGAGAAATGAAGCATGGACACTAATGGGTAAAAAAGGAACAAGGCAACTGAAGGAACGAATAAACGAAGGCCTGTTGATCGCCTAATCCATTGGGCGAGTCGCCGAATGACTATTATCTCGCCTAAAGTTCCAATGTGCCAAGCCCTGAAGGCAAAAATCAAGTCAGCGATAGAAAGGAGAAGTCGGCGTTTCACCGAACGATTCCACAATGCAGTGTTGGATCGCCTAAAGTTATAGAATCTGAGGATGCTGAAGACCAAAGCAAAAAGGCGATGGAATTGACCAAAGGGCGGATCGCCGAGTTGATCGGCGATTCCGACTTACTGCACCGAATGGTCCTTCACAACATATTTTTGGTGACTATAAATACATTTTTGAATATTAAATTTAGTATCAGTTTTTCATAATATCTATCTTTTGTATATTAGTTTTGGAGAGAGAACTCTGAGTTTTGAGATAAACTTTTTCTTGGCTTTGAAGAATTGAAGTTTTCCATTTTTAAGTAATTGGAAGTGGGTCTTTGAGATTCTTCAATTTGGACCGTTGGAAAGACAAAATAAATCTTACCCAGTTGATGGAAACACAATTTGGTAACGATTTTTATCTTTTTATGATGTCTAGCTAAAACCTCAATTCTTGGGGTGTGAATATGGGTTGATTTAGCTTATGGGTATTGTTAATTGATAGTTTAAATGCTATTTAGAAGTGATTTCAATCGGTAATTATGCTTTAATTTAAAGGGTTGTAGTTGCAAATGCAACTCTATCTTCGTGTTTTTGGCTTGTTCAAGAGAGAGGTTTTAAAACCAAGATTACTGAATTGATGGTCTGTGGGTATTGGGTTGTCATGGGTTTAACTCGAGAGAGTGAATCATAAATCCTTTTCCATACATTCAGCTTGAGAGAGTGAATGGACTAAAGCATAGGCTGTTCTTATTTGCTGCTTATTGGTGTTCGAGAGAAACCAACTTGATTTGGGATAAATTATTTGAGAGAAAGTTTATCCCCACTAAAGTCTAGCTTATTCACTGATTTACAACTATTTACTAACAATTGCAATTACCCATTTGTCTACCTTAGCCTATAATCCAATCACATCCCAAGAACCCGTCTCATTACTTGTTTATTCGTGTTATTTACTGGTGTTGTAGCTGATAATTACAATCAAAACCTCCCTATTATTTGACACTTGTGTCACCCCTTAAATTTGAATTATTCTTTTATTTGTAAATATCTATTCCTATGATTGACTTGAACATATTCGTGCTTTGCTCTTGATTCTTAAAAACGTACCACTCCCTGTGGGATTCGACCCCAACTCTTTTTGTTGGGATATATACTAACTAACGATCGTTGACACTTACAATTGGATGAAGTGTCTTTGATAGTGTTATTCAATCAAAATGGCACCGCTGCTGGGGAATGGTGTTGGTTAAGAATTTTTATCTCAGTTGAATTTTGTTCTTGTTAGTTATAGTTGAATCTACTTACTTTTAGTTTTGGTTTTCGTGTTGCTGGTTGAACAGAGAAATTGAGCTTATCTGGTAGCAATAGGGGCCAAATGGATCACCCTCCCTTGAGATTGATGAGTCTCAGGGATGACATCCTAACCTTTAAGCAATTTGAGCGTGAGACCATTTATGAGTTGTGGCAAATATTTAAGGACCTATTACAATAGTGCCCAACTCATGGAATTCTAGATAAGATGCTTCTGGAATGTTTCTACAAGGGTCTTGGCCCCGAAAATAGAATAGTGACTGACCAACTCTCTTCGGGTTGTTTGATTGGATAATCATATGAAACATTAGCCCAACTCCTTGATTGTATGGCCAAGACCAACAAGGAGGCAAAAAAGGACCAACACTTGACCACATTGTTGGGTCAGCCAGATATCTTGGCCAAAAGGGTCAAGGAACTGGAAGTAGTGTCCAAAAGGAAGGACATGTACATCCCACCTCACGAGCATCAAATGATGAAGAAGCAAGAGGGTGGGAAAATTGAAGAGGTCCTCTTACTCATTCTACACAAAGTCGAAGAGCACAACAAAGTGTTGGAGGAGATAAGAGAGAATGTCTTGATGCTAAATCACATGAAAACCTCTCATTCCATGCTCATTTAACTACTAGAATCCCAAATGGACCAAGTACTGTCTTATCTCTACCCAGAGCAATAAGAGGGGCTACCTTATGAAAATGAGGCAAACCCCACTAATGGAACTTAAGTGGGGACTTGCATCGTGCCACGACGTTAACTAAGGCACTGCTTAGGAGGCAACCCAAGTTTTATTTTCTTTCTTTTTATGTTTAAAATAATGGTGTATTGATTGTGCAGGTCAAAGTGTGGAATGTGTTTGAAAAGTCTAGGTTGGCGAGCTAGAAGTCCAGTCGGCGACTCGCCGAAGAGGTCGGCGAACCTGAATTGGACCACCGTTGGACTCAAGACATCTTTAAATTGGAGTCTGTAAAACTCGGCGAGCCCATGAGCTGATTGGCGAATCGTCGACCTGGTCGGCGATCACGACTTAGTCCACCGTTTGGACCCCCACAATAACTGGAGGTCTTGTAAAACTCGACGAGGTAAGTGCCCACTCGACGTGTCGCCGAGTGGGTCAGTGAGCAATACTTATGTCGCCGAATGGGCGAGAACTGGATGGATTTTAAAGGCAAAAGGTTTAAACTCTCAATCTCTTTCACTTTCCCTCACTTTTGCACTTCCAAAACTCACACCCGCACAATATTTTCTATATTTCTTATATTCTTATCACATTTTAGTCGTCGAATTTCTGTTCGGAGTTGGATTTCTTTGTCGCCTAGCTTTTCAAAGTATTTATTAAGCATCTAAGGGTGGTTTTTCGAACCTCGAGTTCTTATTTAGCAATTTGTACTCTTTTGCCATTGATTTTTTCTTAGTAATGCGTGCTGGGCCTCTCCGATCATAGTTGTGTATGTGTGTGCCTATGTTAATCTGAATATTATGCCTGTAATGCCTATAATTTTGATTTCCCAAAATTTTGTGCCTTAAAATTGATTTAAATTGTGGGGTTGTGCTTGCATGTTGTTGGGTCTAGTAGGGTGAAGTCTAAGTAACCCAAGTTTGTGCCAAATGATGTAATTTGCCCAATGATGGAGTGGCTGACGTCATTTCTAAGGGCAAAAGTCATCAAATGGCCAAATTTGGCCAAATCGAGAGAAGTCTGAGTACCCCCGGGGCATGGGTAGTATGGATATTAGTTTAATTGTAAAAGTGCATGCTTTGATTTTGTTTTCGGGGGGTTGCGGGGTTGAATTTAGAAGTTGGGGTTGAAAGTAAGCACGTTAGGTCGTTTGGCGAGCTAGGTCGAGCTCGCCGAACCACTCGACGATTCGTCGAAGGTCCCCTTATCGCCTTTAATTTCATGCTTAAACTTAATTTGAGTTCTATAACTTTCAGCGAGAAGCTTGAGGTCACTGAGTACACTCGGTGACTCACCGAAAGTCTATCTTGATCGCCCTTTGTCTGCGCCCCTAATCCCTAAAAACACTGTAACTTTTGGTAGCCTAGTCCTTGGTCGCCAAATGTTGTCGGTGATTCTCCAAAAGGCCTTTCCCATCGCCGACATGCCATTCGTCAGGGAATTTTTAAGCCAATCCTTTCGGCGAGCCCGATCTGGCTCGCCAAAGGGATTCAACGACTCCCCGATCGGTTCGGCAAGTCTATCTGCAACTCTGTTCTTCTGTGCTTTTGCTTGAATTAGTTCTAATTTTTTCTGATGTTTTGCAGATATGGGAAGAACCAACATTGACATGCCACCCCGCAAAAGAGCATGGGGTATTGTAATCAATGAATGGGGAAAGGAAAGAGGCCCGTATCTGAAGTACCGGAGCACAACTCCGGTAGGGAGAGAGAGTCCATCAATTCCCATACTACACTATCTGAGTCGAAGGATACAGTGTCAGCTCCGACACCTTCTATGGCTGCAGTGCCACCAGTAGTCCCTCCTCCAAGGCTTCTCAACAGACTAAAAGCTGATGGGTTTCAGACTATACTTGAGGAGAAGCTACTCTCCACAGAAGGTCTTGAAGGTAAATACTCCTCAGTGAGGGACACTCTTCATTATCACCACTTTAAGTAGTTCACTAGACCTCGAGGCCCATACATACCTACATGGGTCTAGGAGTTCTATACAGCATATAGAGAGCTGGTACCAAATGGGAAGAAGAAGGTCAGCGAATTCAGACCGATTAAGTCGGTCATGGTTCGGGGAAAGAAAGTCGGGTGCGGTAGTGAGTACATTAATACTGTACTTGGAAGGGGTCTAGGAGCTACAGTGGCATATGAGGGCTTGCCTACTACTCAGTCCTTGGATGACTTGAAGGGCTGGCATGCTCCATTGATTTTCGATACCACCCCGAGGTGGATCGAAGTAGGGGTCCCCATAGAGAAGAGAGATCTAAGTATTGTTGCTCGGTTCTATTTTGTCTTCATTAGCAGCATCATTATGCCATCCCAGAATGAGTCCATCCTACGCCAACCTAAGGCGGCCTACCTTGGGTCCATCATATCCCAGAGGAGCATCAACCTGGGACTCCTTATTGAGCAGGAGATGGCCATGAGGGCCAAGCAGAGGTAGACTTCCCTACCATTCCTAGTCTTGATCATAGAGTTATGCCGGCGTGATGGAGCCCCGGGATGTGACTAGAGATATTGAGGTTACTCCCTTTTTGTCCACAAATATCAGGCGTATATAGGCCAAATACACACGAGAGGAGGCCGACAGAAGGAGAGCAGCTCCGGTGGATATATCCCCAGAGGTGGACATTGATTCGATACCTACAGAGGCATCTTTTCCTACTCCGGCCTCTGGGCCTCCAGGTACATCTGCTCCTACTTCTTCTTCACAGGCTCCGGGTGCTTCTACCTCATCCCAACCCATTAAGATCACTCAGGCCATGCTCCTAAAGATAGGACACGTAGCCCACTCGGCTGATGTGAGGGCTACTCGATTGGAGGCTGTTGTGCCATGGATGATTGAGGCTGTTATTTTAGCTGCATTGACCCCCCTCCAGGCTTCCGTTGATGATTTGACTGCGAGAGTCACGACCTGTGAGAGTACACAAGGGGAGTCTTCTGAGGTGACGACTTTGAGAGCCGTGGTGGCAGATCTGAGGAAGAATGTGGACTACCTCAAGTCTATAGACTTCACCACTTTATTTGAGGCAATTGAGAAAGAGAATGCTCCTGCTACATCTATATTCCACTGATTACCACCGGAGATGTACGGATGGATGACATAGCAACTGATGAGTCGGAGGTAGAGACCAACGAGGAGCAGATTGAGCTGAGAGAAAAGAGAATATATGGAGACTTTTAAGATCTGGAGGAGACTATTTTACAGTCGGTGATTCAGACATCGCTGACAGAGGCGTCTAGGGCAGGCCCTAGAGCTGGTATTGCTTTTGAGGTGACTTCAGGTACTGATACCCAAGTTAAGAGTGATGCACTGGGCACTGATGGCCCGAAAGATGGAGCGAATGTTTAGACAAGATCCCTCTTTACCTCCCTCCCTATCTTATTTTTATTGACTTTTTAGATATTATGTTGCATTTGAGGACAAATAGCCTTTGTTTTATGGTAGAGTGAGGCCTGATGAGTCCACAAATTGGACTCATTTAGGGCCATATTTTAATAGAATTAGTGTCCTCAAATGCTTCTTTTATCCCAATATATGATAAAAGCTCTTAAGTTTCAGGTATTTGAAGTTTGAGTGGAGCATGGACACTTAGGTGCAACAAGGAACAAAAAGGCTGAAAAAAATGAAGAAACTGAAGCATGAGCATCGCCAAGCACACTTGGCGAATCGCCGAAGGGACGTACTTCTCCCTTTGTTCCAGTACACGGAGCCCTGAAGGAAAATAATCAAATCGGTGGTAAAAAGAAGCAGTCGACGCGTCGCCGAACAGTTTCACAAAGCAGTACAATATCGCCCAATTGTCCAGGACGCAGAGATGTTGTAGGCAAGCACAGAAGGCGATGAACAAGATGATGGGCGAATCGCCGAGTCGATCGGCGATTCCCACTTACCACGCCGAACGATCCTCCGCAACACAATTTCCTGAAACTATAAATACTAGCTCTCTATTAGTTTTAAAGCAGATCTGAACATTATTGTAATTTTTCACTTTAGCTTTCATGTTTTCTCTCAAGTTTGGAGAGGGTTTTGTGGGAGACTTGAAGAAAGGAGTTCATCTTCCCAAAATTGGAAGTGGGTCTTCTCTATTCTTCTTCCTTTGCTTAAATCAAGGTTTAATTTCTTATACCCACTTGAAACGGGGTAAGTTGCCCGAGAGGGAACTTATTTCCATCTAAAGCTTAGCCTAGTCGCTATTATCTTGCAAATTTCCTATCGACAACATGTACCCAACTATTTATATCAATATATATTGCGGTCACACCCTAAGAACTTCTCTCTGTACTCGAATTTTCTCTTTATTTTTGTTGTTTTAGCTATACTTGTGACAAACTCCCATTGATATTTGACACTTTGGTGTCACCCACTTGAATTTACTTTGTTTTTATTCGATAATTTTTCAAACTACAGCTAATTAGAACGAAATTCTAGCCTAACGACTATTTTCATTACCACTCCCTTGGGACACTACCCCAACCCTTGGTTGGGTTACTATATTATTGATGATCATAGACACTCATACCGTAGGATAGTGTAGTTGGCCACGATAAGCATCAAAATAGCGCCGCTGCCGGGGAGTGGTGTCACGTGAAAATGTAGTTAACTAGAGCTTTTTGTTCTTTTTACTGTAGTTTTTTCTAATTTTACTTTTAGTTTTGTTTTCTTTTGTTTATTGTTTGTGTATGCAGGTCTTCTACCTAGATCCAAAGGAGGGGTGGCCACATGAAAATGAGACAAACCTCACTAATGGAACTTGAGTGAGGAGTTGCGTCGTGCCATGATCTTAAATAAGGTGCTTCTTGGGAGGCACCCAAGGTCGTAAATTTATGATTTTACTTTTATAAATAATGGTGTGCTGATGTTGCAGATAAATCGAGAAAAGTGTCGAAAATCTCAGGTTGGCGAGCAGAAAGTCCATTCCGCGAGTCTCTCAATAGGTCGGCGAGTCCGACTGGATCCGTTGTTTGGCTCAATACAAGAGTTGTACAGAGCTTGTAAAACTCGGTGAACTCGAAAAGCAGCTCGGCGCATTGCCAACCTGCTTGGCAATCTCGATGTAGACCGCCGATCTCACCCCTAAAAAATTGAAGATTTTGAAGAAAGAGCAAGATAAATGACCACTCGGCGGACCGCTGAGTGGGTTGGCAAGTTGACTAACATTGCCGAATGGACATGAACTGAACGATTATAAAGTGCCAAAAATCTCAGAATTTTAAATTTTCCCACTCTCCCTCCTTTTAAACTTCTCAACTTCACATCAAGGTAATATTTTGTAGATTATTGCTTGCCTTAAGTATTGTAGTCGATAATTAGTGTTTGGAGTGGATTACATTGCCGCCTAACATTTCAAAAGTATTTTAATTGGCATCTAAGGTTGGTTTTCCGAACCCCAAATTTATTTTTAGCAATTTTGTACTCATTCGCAATGATTTTTTATTTGTAATTTGCATTTGAGGACAAATGTTTTTATTTGTGGTGGGGTGAGGCTCACCTTGTTTTGCTTATTTTAGATACTTGTGTTTTGGTGTACATTTTGGTTGTCTGTTTTTAATTGTGTTTTTAAAAACTGCTTTAAGATTGTTTGAGACTATGGCTTTCTTATGGTTTAATTGCAAAATAATTTTGACCCTTCCAATAATTTTTTGTTTATCGAAAATTTTTGCCACCGCTTGTGTTGAAAGTGGATGTTCTCGTACAAATTTAAGTCTCGGTTTCGATAAATACCGATGACTTAAATAGTGCTGTCAATAGAACAAACATGAATGTGCGGCTACAATGAGACCAAATGAAGTTACATAGGCCATATGTGAACTCTTTGCATCTCGTTGTGATTAGCCATGTATCAAATTCATTTCTTTTGTGATGATCGTTGCACACTAGCGAAAGTGTGTAGTCTTGCTCGGCTTTAGTATCAATGCCTTGTGTGATGAGTTACTTTGAACCATGCATGAATAAACCTAGAATTTTCCCCGTTAGTCTAATTGATTTAGTAAAGTGTGCTCTTGAAATGATCTTAGGCAACTTTAAAGAGTGTGAACCAATCTGACATATACCTCTTTTGTGACCCACCCGTGAGCGTGTGAAACTCTTTTGAACACCCCTTGAGCCTTACCCTTCTTTGAAAGAAAACTTGATAAAACCTAGACCTCTATTCAACCACCACCTGTAATCCTCATGACTTGTGATGTAGTGAATAGCCAACTTAAGCCAAAAGCTTAAGTTGGGGGTGTGGTGAAAAGGAAAAGGAGAAGTCAAGAAGTGAAAGAAAAGTCTCTTCTAACTCATGGTGTTGCGAAAAAATGGAAGCCCTCCATATATTAAAAAAAGGGGAAAAAAAAGAGAATAAGAGAAAAAGAAAAAAGAAAAGAAAAGAATGAAAAAGAAGACCGTGGAATAAAAGTCCAAAAGAAATGGAGATTCAAGCAATCCATGGAGTGAATAATAGTATGACTTAGAAGCACTAGAACAAAAATTTATAGAAGAAGGTGAAGAAAAGGAAGTGTTGAAAGCTCCACAATTCATGAGGATCTTTAGTCACTGAGCCTAAAATGAGCATACCTTTGCACTCAGCCCCATTACAAGCCTTGAAATGACCTTTTTGATCTTGAGTAAGCCGAATCGAAGATCAATTGGAAAATAAGGGCAAACCTATGGGTAAAAACATGCATTGTGTTCCTCTTTCTTAGTGTGAGCGTTGCATCTGATTCCTGATCTTAAATAGATTAACTTTTGTGTGTGAATATGAAATCATTCTTTGTGTGAGGGAATTCTGATACTGTGGTTGAGGTTGAACTTGCATTAGTAGCAAGTATTGTGAGCATGAGAATCTTTGGTAATGGTGTGTCACAACTTGAATATTTGAGTACACAATTGATCTTTGCATGAGTAGTTTGAGTCTTGTTATGTATATTCATGATTTAGTCTTTTGTATCACTAATTGAGATATCCTATTTGAACTGCTGAACTTGAGTTTTACTTGAGGACAAGCAAAAGTTTAAGTTGGGGATGTTGATGAGTCCACAAATTGGACTCATTTAGGGCCATATTTTAATAGAACTAGTATCCTCAAATGCTTCTTTTATCTCAATATCTGATAAAAACTCTTAAGTTTCAGATATTTGAAGTTTGAGTGGAAGCATGAACACTTAGGCGCAACAAGGAACAAAAAGGCAGAAAAGAATGAAGAAACTGAAGCCTGAGCATCGCCAAGCACACTTGGCGAATCGCTGAAGGGACGTACTTCACCCTTTGTTCCAGTATGCGGAGCCCTGAAAGAAGAGGATCAAATCGGTGGTAAAAAAGAGTAGTCGGCGCGTCACCGAACACTTCCGCGAAGCAGTACAATATCGCCCAATGGTCCAGGACGCAGAGATGTTGTAGGCAATCACAGAAGGCGATGAACCAGATGATGGGCGAATTGCCGAGTCGATTGGCGATTCCCACTTACCTCGCCAACGATCTGCCGCAACACTATTTCATGAAACTATAAATACTAGCTCTCTATTAGTTTTCAAGCAGATCTGAACATTATTGTAATTTTTCACTTTAGCTTTCATATTTTCTCTCAAGTTTGGAGAGGATTTTGTGGGAGACTTGAAGAAAGGAGTTCATCTTCCCCAAATTGAAAGTGGGTCTTCTCTATTCTTCTTCCTTTGCTTAAATCAAGGTTTAATTTCTTATACCCATTTGATGTCTCTATCATTTTAGGTATAATTTCTTATTTCTTGATGTGTGGCTAAAAACCCCTATTCTTGGGGTGTGATTTAGCAAATATGTGTTGATATTACTATTGGGTCTTGCTTGCTGATAGGTTAGATGCATTTGAATGGTGATTTCACCTAGTGGTTGTGGTCTAATTTAATGTGTTTTTAGTTGCAAATACAAAACCACCCATGTGTTTTTGGCTTGCTCGAGAGAGAGGTCACGAAACCAAGACCGCTAGACTGATGGCCTAAGGAGTGGGTCAACATGAGCTTCAGATCGAGAGGGTGAGCCCTAGTTCCATATCCTAACACTCAGCTCGTGAGAGTGAGTGGGGTGAGGCGTAGGTTGGCCTTCATGCGGCAAATGGGTGTCCGAGAGGAACCCAATTGAAACAGGGTAAGTTGTTCGAGAGAGAACTTATTTCCATCTAAAGCTTAGCCTAGTCGCTAGGAACCCATTTGAAACAGGGTAAGTTGTTCGAGAGAGAACTTATTTCCATCTAAAGCTTAGCCTAGTTGCTATTATCTTGCAAATTTCCTATCGAAAGTATGTACCCAACGATTTATATCAATATATATTGCAGTCACATCCCCATAACTTCTCCTCATACTTGAATTTTCTCTTTATTTTTGTTGTTTTAGCTATACTTGTGACAAACCCCCATTGATATTTGACACTTTGGTGTCACCCACTTGACTTTACTTTGTTTTTATTCGATAATTTCTCAAACTACAGCTAAGTAGAACAAAATTCTAGCCTAACTACTATTTTCACTACCACTCCCTTGGGACACGACTCCAACCCTTGGTTAGGTTACTATATTATCAACGATCGTAGACACTCATACCGTAGGATAGTGTCATTGGTCACGATAAGTATCAAAATGGTGCCGATGTCGGGGAGTGGTTTCATGTGAAAATGTAGTTAACTAGAGCCCGTTGAGCAAGCTCTCCCTTCCACTTCATCTGGCCAAGATGCGAGCACACGTGCTTCTACTCCTTCTAGGCTTGTCTTGCTGCCTCTTGCTCGAGTCTAGATATTGGAGACTTAGATGGCCATTCTTATTACAACATATTCAGCTTCGGATGAAGAAATCTATGGAAGAGTCGGTGTCACGACCCAAGGTAGCCCCTAGGTGTAACATGATGTATAGGACCCCGAAAGGCCTCATACAATCCACTTAACATTCATAACATAAGAGTAGACAAAAATATCTAAAAAACAATTTCAATGTATCAAAGTTGGAAATTCTAACATTTGTCTCATTAGCCATCTCGTACATAAGAATAAATTTGGGCCAAGCTCGTACATCATGTTCGAAAAACTTAAAATCAGGAAAGACTGAAAACAAGAAATGTCCGTCCTCGAAGCATGAGGACTCACCCAACTCGAAATCTCGTCAACAAACTCTAGCTATGAAACTGGAACCCTGACTGTCGGACCCTATATTTGGGGAAATGTAGGCAAGAGTATGCGTTAGTACAGAAATATGTACCAAGTATGATAGCTATCCATAAAATATTTGAAAAAGTACTTAAAAGATATACCTTCATGAAATGCAATGACCAAGCTAAAACATGAGATAAGAGGATTTGAAAACATGAGTCATAAAACATGATCAATGCACATAGCATTATCTTAAATATGCATGAGATACTTCCTTGAAGTGATCTTTGTTCATCATATCTTGCTTGTGGGAAATAGCCTTCTAGCAAATGTTTAGATTATGTAGATCCACTAGCTAATGTCTATATAGACAATCCTATGTTAACACATAGTTTATGGGACATGGGTAATCGCCACTTGTCCACTCGGTTCTAAGCTTAACTTCCACAAAATAATTCTTATTCATATTCATCTTAGCTCTTAAGGGAACATGGGTGATCTCCTCTTGTCCTTACATCGTAAGATATGGGTAATCTCCTCTTGTCTTTCTATAAGAGAGCATGGGTAATCGCTTCTTGACTCATCATTAGAATAGCTTCCTAGGATTTGTTCATTTTAGGTGAGAAAGTCATTAAACCCTAAGAACCCTTATTATGTGAGAAAACCTTTCACTATTCATGCTTACAAGTGTATATGAGAAATCCTTTCAACAACAAAACAATAGCAACATCATTGATATTTCAATCTCAAAGCATCATTAAAACATTTACATAGATTTCATGAGAACATGCTTGATTTCATAAACTTCTCTTTCATAATAAAAAACCCAAATTATATAATCATAACTTGGAAAACATGGGGATTACATGGGTCCATGGGGAATCATCATAAAAGCATGGGATTAAATCAATTCATTCATAAGAGATCATAATTCAATCAATTAGATCAATAATTAAAGGAACCCATAACACAGAAGAAAACCCTAACTCAAATGAGGAATTCTAACTTTGAAAAGTGGAGAATTTAGGAACTCCATGAAGGGAAGGCTTCCATGAAGGGAAGGCTTCCATGGAGGAAAACTATCATACCTCAATGACAATTGCTTAAATTCAATTGAGGAATTGGAACCCTACGTTGAACCCTTCTTCTTCAAGCTTTTCTAGAGAGAGAAATATTTGAGAGGAAGACTTCTTCTTCTTTTGTAAATTTGAGAGAATGACATGGGTTGATTTTGGGATTAAAATCCCTTTTATAGGGGTTTTAAGTAAGGGAAAAATGATGTAGTATCAACATAAAATAATTAGGAAAACATCCAACTGACTATGACTTACAATTGATGCGAGCCCACAAATAAAGGGCTTCACGAGCCATCTAGGAGTCCATGAGTCACTTGGGCAGTTGTGATCCCTTGACCACTGGCTAGGCTAGACCTTCCCTTCCACACGCCCACTTTCATGAGTCGTTTAGCCCTTCACGAGTTGTCTAGGGTCTCGTGGAAGGAGGCTAGCCTAGAGGTGGGTTCTGCCTCCCTTTCACGGCAACCACTACAGCTCGTGAGGCTCACCACGTGCCGTCTAAGGGATTGTGGGAGGGGAGCCCCTCTTGGCCAAACAATGGAAGGCAGCCACGAGCACCACCACGAGCCGTGGTGCCCTTCACGACATGTCTGGGGCTCCATGAAGGGTGCCATATCTTAGTCATGGGCTGGTGACCTCCCATTTGACTCCCTTTTCTATACTTCTGAATTCCGATGTGTTACATTATCTCCCCCTTTAGAACATTCATCCTCGAATGGGATTCTAGACATCTCATGAAAGAAAAGAACTCATATCTAGCAGCCCAACAAGCATGCAATTACATAATTACACAAATCTGAGGAGTAAACATCAATTCCAAGCTAAAGCATGTTCAAAACATCATATCATGAAGTGTATATGCAACTCATACTCAAATGCACATAAACATGTAGAAATCAATCAACTTGACTCATTTTCTCTAAACTTAAGCTTTTTCATGAACATGCATAAATGAGGAAATCATGGGAATATCTAAAACACATGACACCAAAGTGTAAACCATGAGGAACATCAATACCTCAAGATAGAGTAGCAGTAGAAGGAAAGAGATGAGGATAACATGACATCATATTGGCCTCAGGCCTCAAAATCTGATTTGGGCCTACATATTGGGGACTAAGCTTTCCTTTCTTACGAAACCTCATTACACCCTTCATGGGTGGAATTTTCAGATAGACCCAATCATTAACATCAAACTCAAGATCTCTCCTTCTAACGTCAGCATATGACTTTTGTCGACTTTGAGCCATTTTCAATAGCTCTCTAATAAGTCAAACTTTTTCCATAGCCTCATGTGCCAACTCAGGAACTATTAGGGCAACTTCACCCACCTCAAACCAACATATAGGAGATCTACACCTTCTACCATAAAAGGGGTCAAATGGAGCGATACCAATACTTGGGTAGGATAATTCTTCTCATGAATCTTAAGTTGCTTTGATGCATCGACAATAACTTCCCCATTTTGCTTAAGCACACATCCTAGCCTAATTCTTCAGGCATCATAATAAACAACAAAACCATCAGTCCCTTCCAGTATAGTCAACACCAGAGCGGAAGTAAGTCTGTCTTTCAATTTCTAAAAACTCCTTTCACATGTTTCGGACCATAAGAACTTAGCCTTCTAATGCCGTCAATGGAGAGGCAATCGACGAAAACCCCTCAACAAACCTTTTGTAGTAACCAACCAAACCCAATAAGCTTCTAATGTCCGAAAGGGATAGAGGTCTAGGTCAACTCTTAACCAGATCCGTCTTCTTAGGATCTACCTCAATACCCTTACTTGAAACAATATGACCAAGGAAAGCTACAGACTTTATCCAAAACTCACACTTGCTAAACTTTGAAAGGAGTTGTTGGTCCTTGAGAATTTGCAACACAATCCTCAAATGATTGATGTGATCATCCTCACTTCTCGAATAGTTTAATATATAATCAATGAATACAATCACAAACATGCCAAGTTAGTGTCTAAACACTCTGTTCATCAAATCCATAAATGCTTCCATAACATTAGTCAAACAAAATGACATTACCAAAAACTCATAATGACCATACCGAGTTTGAAAAGCTATCTTCAGAATGTCATCTTCTTTCACCCTCAATTGCTGATAACCCAACTGAAGGTCAATCTTAGAGAAGTAAATCGCTCCTTGAATTTGGTCAAACAAATCATCTATCCTTGGAAGAGGATACTTATTATTAACGATAACCTTGGTCAATTGTCGATAGTCGATAGACACATGGAGCAAACCATCTTTCTTTCTAACCAACAAAACTGGAGCACCCCATGGAGAGATGCTCGGTCGAATAAAACCCTTATAAAAAAATCTTCCAATTGTTCCTTCAACTCCTTTAGTTCTGCCGGAGTTATTCGCTATGGAGGAATAGATATAGGTTACATATCTAGGAGAAGATCAATACCGAAGTCTATTTCCCTTTCAGGAGGAATACTGGGTAAGTCATCTGGGAATACTTCGGGAAATTCTTTTACTACGGGGATCGATTCAAGAGTAGACTTTTCGGAATCTACATCCCTCACACTAACTAGATCGTAGATAAAATCCTTAGCGATCATCTTTCTAGATTTAAGACAAAAGACAAACTAACCCTTAGGCATAGAATTTCCCCCTTTCCGCTCTAGGACAGGCTCATTCAGGAGGTAAAACTTGACTACATGAGTTCTACAATCATTAGAAGCATAACATGAGTGAAGCCAATCCATACCAAGGATAACATCAAAGTCTAACATATTGAGCTCTACGAAATAAACAAGATTAACTCTATGGGACAAGGAGACGGGACACTTTTTGTAGATCCTCTTAGAAACAATAGAATCACCAATGGGAGTAGAGATAGAAAAAAGATCTAAAAAAACATCCGAAAGAACAACGAACCTCATAGAGACATATGGCGTCACAAAAGAAAATGAAGCACCGAGGTCAAGTAAAGCATAAACATCGAGTTGAAAGATTTTAAATATACCGGTAACCACATCGGGAAAACCCTCTTGTTCACCACGACTCTAGAGTGCATAAAATATTTTTTGCTTGGGAGCATTTGGACCCGAACCACTTGGACCAGATGAATGATTAGGTTAAGCCCTTCAGCGATTATCTCCTTCATTCTTAGAAACCAAAGGACAATCTCTTATCTTGTGGTCCATCTTACCACACCCAAAGCAAACATTAGAACCCGCTAGGTACTTACCTTCGTGATTCATTCCACACTTAGCACAAGTAGGCAATAAGGACAAACTACAATTTCCTCCTTGAGGCTTAGGGTTAGACACCCTCTCCTTGTTGAACCTAGAGAGATCATTGGAGGAACTTTGACGGGAAAACCCTTATCGAAATCTACAACGACCATGCCTATCGGACCTTGCATGTGAGAAATTACCATCACCCGTTTTAGCCCTCTTTGTCTACCTAGAATTTTCCAAAAGTTTCTCCTCTTCAATTTGTTGAGCATGAACCATGAGACAAGAGATATCCATCTCATTAACAAGCATGGTGGTACGACATTCCTTAACCACTATTTCGGACACACCCAAAATAAACTTGCTCATCATTTCCCTAGGGTCAGCAATTATAGTAGGAGAATATTGAGACAATTGTGTGAACTTAAAAGCATATTCCTTCACACTGATACTTCCTTGACGAAGGTTGATGAACTCAAGCACCTTGGGCCGTCACTGCTTGGGCCAACACTTGAAATCAGCTCCAAACTCCGCATTAGTCACTTTCTTGGCTAAAGGACCGACAAGAACTTGAGGAGCACGAGGAGGAGCTTCTTCTTTTGTATTCTCCTTCACATTCCTTCTAGCATAAGCTCTTGAGTAGCCATATCCTATAGAGCATCAGATAAGGATTAGGAGAGAGAGATCGGATAGAGTTAAACTTGATGACTTCGAGATTCAGACTCATTTAGGGCATTGTTTATATAGATTTAGTGTCCTTAAATGCTTAATTTGTTCCATAAACTGATGTTAAATCCTTGATTTTCAGGTACATCGATTGAGGAACAAAGCAAGGACACTAACTAGCAATAAAAAACAAAACAGATTGAAGAATTGAAGAAAGGCAAGCCTGGTGATCGCCAAGAACACTCGGTGAATCGCCGAGTGGCTAGCTTGACCACCTAAAGTTCTAATGTGCTATCCCCAAGGGAAGAAACCGAATTGGCGATAAAAGGAGCAGTCGACACATTTTTGAGTAGTTCCGCGAGGCCAAGATAGGTCACTGAAAGTTAAAGACCTTGAGAATGTTGAATGCCAAGGCGAAAAGGTGATGGAAGAGGTCAAAAGGCGGCTCGCCGAGTGGTTCGGCGAGCCTAACTTACCTCGCCGAATGGCCATTCGTAGCTTATTTCTGGTAACTATAAATAAGATTTTGAACATTTAGTTTAGTATCTTGACAAATCTTGAGATAGATGGACAATACGAAATTAGATTAGAACAATTTTCTCTACAATTTTTCTTAGTTTTTGAAGAACCTTAAAGATTAAATTTGGAGATTGTGGAAGTGCGTTTCGAATATTCTGCAAATTGAGCATTGTAAAGACTAAATCTCTCTTACCCAGTTGATGGATAATCAATTCAGTAATAGTTTTTACCTTTTTATGATTGGCTAAAACCCAATTCTTGGGGTGTGATCATGTGATTATGGGTTGAATTATTTTATGGGTATTGTTAATTACTAGTTTAAATGCTATTTTGAAGTAAGTTTAATCATTAATCGTGGGTTAATTTATGAGTTGTAGTTGCAAATGCAACTCTACCTTTGTGTTGTTGGCTTGCTCGAGAGAGAGGTTTTAGAACTAAGATTATTGATTGATGATTTATGGGTATAGGGTTGATCCGGG
Source organism: Solanum sparsipilum (assembly GCA_029582215.1). NCBI lineage: Eukaryota > Viridiplantae > Streptophyta > Magnoliopsida > Solanales > Solanaceae > Solanum > Solanum sparsipilum. The sequence goes on from JAKRZT010006738.1 coordinate 47,989, forward strand.
TTTAGCTCGAGAGAGTGAATCCTAAACCCGATTCCACCCATCTAGCTCGAAAGGGTGGATGTATTAATGTGTGGGCTATTCTTCATTGTCATGCTTGTTGATATTTGAAAGAAATCACTTGATTCGGGGTAGTTGTTCGAGAGAAAACTATCTTCCTTATAGTCTAGACTACTCACTGAAATTTAGCTATTTACTAGTAGTTGCAATTACCCATATGACTATATTTGCCTATAATCGATCACATCCCGAGAATCCATCTCCCTATTGTTAGTTTGAATTGTTTGTGACTCCTTGTAGATGATAATTACAAACCAAATCCCCCATGTAACATTCGTGTCACCCCTTTAATTTGATTAATGTCTTTTTCGATAATTTTTATTCCTATGGCTGATTAGACTACGTTTGCACTTCCTATTTGAATTTGAAACACGTACTGCTCCCTATGGGATTTGATCCCAACTCATTTAGTTGGGTTTTATATTGATTTAAGATCGTTGACACCTAGAATTGGATAAGGTGTGCTTGAAACGTTTAATCAAAATGGCGTCGCTGCCTGGGAGTTGTGTTGTTTGAAATTCTTTTGGTGAAGTTAAATTGCGTTCTTTTTAGTTATAGTTGAATCTACTTAATTTTACTTTTGGTTTTTGTGTTGCTTGTTAAAAACATACGAGGAAATGAGTGTTAACGGAAGTAATGGTATCCAAAGAGGCCACCAAGATGATGTTGGAAACCTCAACAATGTCAATGACCCAAACATCAATGACCCAACCCAAATGGGTGGTGTTGGGACCATTTGTTTGCCTCCAGCCAAAGGAAACGCTGTGTTTCACATCACAAGCACTATGCTTCAGCTCCCTCAACATAAGGGTTTGTTTGGAGGGCTAGATCATGAGGATCCCCATGAGCATATCATAAATTTTGTTGATGTCTATGCACCGTTCTCATTTAAGAACATATTGCAAGAATTGGTCCGACTGAGGTTGTTCCCATTTTCTCTGATAGGCTAGGAAAGAAAGTGGTTGGCTGATCGAGTTGCCAAAAGATTCTATCACTTCGAGGGATGAACTTACAACTACATTCCAAGTACGATTCTTTCCTCCATTGAAGATGATGATACTTAGGGATGGTATCCAAAGTTTTAAGCGCTTTGAGGGTGAGCCAATCCATGAGACATGGCTAAGGTTTAAGAATCTAGTGTTGTAGTGCCCAACTCATGGACTTTTAGATACGGTGCTGCTGAAATGTTTATATAGAGGTCTTGATTTGGTAAACAGAAGAGTGGCTGACCAACTTTCTCCAGGTGGTATATTGCGACAGCCCTACGCAATAGTTTCCCAACTCCTCGATAGCATGACCAAGAGAAACAAGGCATGGTATACTTGCGAAGACCAAGTCTCTCATCTCACTTATAAAATGACAAAAGAACACATCATAAAGGATCAAGAGAGAGACCAGAACTTGGCCAAAATGATGACCGAGCTGGATATCTTGGCCAAAGATATCATGGAATTCGAAGCATTGTACAATAAAGAAGTAAACTTCCTAGCCAATCAAGGGGGAAGTCATCGTGCAAACTACCCAAGGAAGGGTGGTAACCAATAATGGAATAAAGAGGGGGAGAAGGATATGTATGTTCCTCTCTATAAGCGTCCAAAGTCCAAGGACTCTGAGAGTGGCCGGACAAAAATATACTGTCACGTATTCTTAGCAAAGTCGAAGAGTCCGACAAAGTGTTGAAAGAGATAAAAGAGGATGTCTCGACTCTCAATCAAATGGTGACCTCTTATTCTGTCTCTATCAAGCAGCTGGAGACCCAAATGGGTCAAATTTCTTCGCATTTGAACCCAAGAAAACAAGGGGGGTTGCCTAGTGATACTATGTCAAACCCCAAGAATGAAGCTTAAATGGGTACTTGCGTCATTCCACGACATTAACTAAGGTTCTTCTTAAGAGGCAACCCAAGGTTTAATGATTTGTGTTTGGTTTTTAATAACGGGTATTGATTGTGCAGGTTGAAAAGAAGAATGTGTCTAAGAATGTGCAGGTTGGCGAGCCAAGAGTCCAGTCGGTGACTCATCGAAGAGGTCGGTGAGAAAATATTGGACCGCCATTGGACTCACAAAAATATTAGGTGGGAGTCAGTAAAACTCGGCAGGCCAATGGCTGAATTGGCGACTCGCTGAACATGTTAGCGAGCCTAATTTTGTCCACCGTTTGGACCCCTAAATTGACTGGAGGTCCTTTAAAAGTCGGCGAGGTAAGTTACCACTCAGCGCATCACCGAGTGGTTCGGCATGGTCGACTAATACCACCGAAAAGGCCACGAACTGAAATGTTTTAAAAGGCTAAACGGTTTAAAATTTCAAAATCTTTTGCATTCTCTCATTTCTAACCCCGTACACTCTTACCCGCACTCTAGATTTTCATTACTTTCCCATTTTTATTGCTTTTTGTGTGTTGATATCGTTCTCAGATTTGGTTTACATTGCCGCCTAGCGTATCAAATTCTCAATTCAGCAATCAGGTTGGTTTTCTGAACCCAAAACTCTAGATTAGTAGTTGAACTCAAATGCTCTTGGTAAATGTGTGTTGTTGTGTGCTGGGCCAATGAATGAGAGATCTGGACTCATTTAGGGCATTATTTATATAGTTTTAGTGTCCTCAAATGTTTATTTTGTGCCAATAAATGAAGTTAAATCCTTGATTTCCAGGAATATGGATTAAGGAACAAAGCAAGGACACTAGCAGGAAAAAAGGAACAAACCAGGTTGAAGAAATGAAGAAGTGCGAGCCTAAGGATCGCCAAGAGCATTCGGTGTGTCGCCGAGTGGTTCATCAGACCGCCTAAAGTTTCAGTGTGCCAATCCCCGAAGGAAAGAACCAAGTTGGTGATAGAAACAAGTAGTCGGTGGATCGCCGAGTGATTCCCCGAAGCCAAGATAGCTCGCCCAAAGTTACAGATCTTGAGGATTCTGAGTACCAAGGAAAATAGGTGATGAAAGATACCAAAGGGCGGCTCGCCAAGTGGTTCGGCGAGCCCGACTTACTTTGCCGAGTGACTCTTTGCAGCACCTTTTAAGCACCTATAAATACGTTTTTGAACATTTAGTTTAGGAGCAATTATTCAGTTTTTATCTATCTTCGGACAAAATAATCTAAAGAATATCTGGAGACAGTTTTCTCTAGTTTTCTTTTAGCTTTGAAGAATTGAAGAAATTCACTTTTGAGAAATTGGAAGTGGGTCTTTGAAGTTCATCAAATTGGAGTATCGTAAGGACAAAATTACTCTTACCCAGTTGATGGATAATCAATTTGGTAATGGTTTTTACCTTTTTATAATGTCTAGCTAAACATCAATTCTTGGGGTGTGATTATGTGATTATGGGCTAATTCAGCTTATGGGTATTGCTAATTGTTGGTTTAAATGCTATTTAGAAGTGAGTTTAATAGTTAATTGTTCTTTAATTTAAGAGTTGTAGTTGCAAATACAGTTCTGTGTTTGTGTTCTTGGCTTGCTTTAGAGAGAGGTTTTAGTACTAATTAATTATTGATTGATGGTTTGTGGGTATTGGGTTGACTTGGGTTCAACTCGAGCGAGTGAATCCTAAACCCAATCCCACACATTCAGCTCTAGAGAGTGAATGGATTATGGTGTGGGCTAGTCGTATTTTGCATGCTTGTTGATGTTCGAGAGAAATTACTTGATTCGGGGTAAATTGTTCGAGAGAAAATTTACCTCCACTATTGCCTAGCCTACTCACTAATATCTAGCTATTTACTAATAATTGCAATTACCCATATATCTATACTAGCCTATAAGCAATCACATCCCAAGAACCCGTCTCATTATCGCTAATTCGTATCATTGTGATTACTGTTTGTAGTTGATCATAAAAACCAAAAACCCCATTTGACATTCGTGTCACCCCTTAATTTAAAAGATGCCTTTATTCGATAATTTTTATTCCTATGACAAATTTGAAGATGTTCATACTTCCCAATTAAATCTGAAACACGTACCACTCCATGTGGGATTCCACCCCAACTCATTTAGTTGAGTTATATACTGATTAATGATCGTTGACGCTTAGAATTGGATGAAGTGTCTTTGAAACGTTATTAATCAAAATGGCGCCGCTGCCGGGGAGGGGTGTTGTTTGAAATTCTTTTGGTGAAGTTGAATTTTGTTCTTTTTAGTCATAGTTGAATCTACTTACTTTTAGTTTTGGGTTTTGTGTTGCTGTTGAAAACAGAGGAAATGAACATATTTGGTAGCAATGGTAACCAAGTGGATCATCCTCCTTCAATGATGATAATTCTTAGGGATAACATCCTAAATTTCAAGCACTTGGAGGGTGAGACAATCCATGAGTTGTGGCTGAGATTTAAGGCACTATTGCTGCAATGCCCAATTCATGGAATCCTAGATAAGGTGCTACTGGATTGTTTCTATAGAGGTATTGGTCCTGAGAACAGAGGAGTGGCTGACCAACTTTCTTTGGGTGGTCTAACACGACAACCCTATGCAATAGTAGTCCAACTCCTCGATCGCATGACTAAGACCAACAAGGAGGAAGAGAGGAACCAAAATTTGGCCAAACTGTTGACTCAGCTAGATCTCTTGGCCAAAAAAGATCATGGAATTTGAAGTACTGTACAAAAAGAAAGATAGGTACATTCCCCCTTATGAGCGTAAAAAACCTAACGATTATGAGAGTGGACAGATAGAAGAGATAATCTCACTCATTCTCCACGAAGTCGAAGAACACGACAGAGTGTTGATAGAGATAAAAGAGAATGTCTCAATGCTAAATCAGATGACTGCTTCTCAATCCATATCTATTCAGCTACTCGAGACCCAAATGGGTCATATGTTGTCTCATCTTAACTCGACACAACAAAAAGGGTTGTCTAGTGGCACTATGGTGAACCCCAAGAACGAAGCTCGAGTGGGTACTTGCATTGTTCCACGACGTTAAATAAGACACTTCTTGGAAGGCAACCCAAGTTTTTATTGCCTTATTTTGGTTTTTGGAATAACGGGTGTTGATTGTGCAAGTGAAAAAGTGGAACGTGTTTGAAATATGCAGGTTGGCGAGCCAAGAGTCCAGTCAGTGACTCACCGAAGAGGTCGGCGAGGCTGACTTGGACTGCCGTTGGACTCAAGATATTACAAGGATGGAGTCTGTAAAACTCGACGGGCCCAAGGACTAGTCAGCGACTCGCCAAAAAGGTCGGCGAGCTCGACTTTGTCCGCCGTTTGGACCCCCAAATTAACTGGAGGTCCTGTAAAACTCGGCGAGGTAAGTAACAACTCAGCGTGTCGCTGAGTGGTTCGGCGAAAATGACTAATATCGCCGAAGGGTCGTGAACTGAACAGTTTTTAAAGGCCAAAGGTTTAAACTTTAAGACTCTTTCACATTCCCTCACTTTTAACTTCATACAAGCACACTCGTACTCAATATTTTCTTTATTCTTGCATTTTCTCACATTTTTGTTTGTTGATCTTGTGTTCGGAGTTAGAATTCTTTGCCGCCTAGCATTACAAAATCTGAATTCAGCATTAAAGGTTGGTTTTTTCCAAACCCCGAACTCTTAAATAGAGGTTAAACTCAAATGCATTTGTTTAATTCTTATTCATGTGTGCTGGGCCTCTCTAAAATCATAAATATGTGCTAGTTGTTTTTCATATTCCCGTAAATGTGTTAAAATTGCCTAAATGTTTGATTTCCCAAATTTTGTGCTTTTAAATTGATCATAAACTTATGGTTTACGTTAAATTGTTGTTAGGTCTAGTCAGGTGAAGTCTAAGTAACCCTTATTGCTCTAAATGACGTGCTTTTCCCAACGATGGAGCATTTGACGTCATTCTAAAGGGCTAAAGTCGTCAAATGGCAACTTTTGGCCAAACGAGGGGAAGTCTGAGTACCTCAGTGGCATGGTTCATATGGGTCTGGGCTTAATTGAGTATATATGTTGTTCGATTTTGTTTTCGGGGGCTGCAGTTTTAATTTTGGGAGTTGGGGTTGAAAATGGGCACGTTGGGCATTTTGGCGAGCTAGGTTGAGCTCGCCGAACCACTCAGCGGTTTGCTGAAGTCCCCCCTAGATCGCCTCTAATTTCATGAATTGGTTGAGTTTGGTTCTATAACTTTCGGCTAGAATCCTGAGCTCGCCGAGTTCACACACCGACTCGCCGAAAGTCTCCCTTGATTGCTCTTTCTACACCCCTAACCCCTAAAACATACTATAATTTTTGGTGGGCTAGTCTGAGTGAGCCAAATGGTGTCGGTGATTTGCCGAAAGGCCCTATAATTTGCCAACCTAACATTTTTCTGGGATATTTTCAGGCCAATCCTTTCGGCTAGCCCGATCTGGCTCGCCAAAGTGATTCAGCAACTCTTTATGCAACATGATTTCTACTATTTTCTTGAGATTTTCTCTAACTATTTTTGATGTGTTTTGCAGATATGGCTAGGACCAACTTTGGCGATAGTGGTATGCCACCTCGAAAAAGAGCACGGGGCATTTTTATCAATGAGGGAGTAGCTACTCCCTCTAAAAAGGGAAAACAAGCACATTCAAAAGGAGGCAAAGGAAAGGGAAAAGTACCCACAATTGAGATACCGAAGCACAACTCCGACAGTGATGGGGAAGCTTTCGATTCCCAGGCTACATTCATTAAGCCTGAGGATGACCAACCTCTGCAATCCCGGTGAGCTGAGATTCGTTCCAAATTTCATCAAGGTCCATATAGGATCCCAAAGGTCATCCCTTCTGCTGCTGATATAGTTCCAGCTCCGGCACAAATGGTGGTTCCAGTTCCACCAATTCAGGGTCCTCTTACTCGAATACTCAATAGGCTAAATGCCGAGGGATTAAGGATGATTCTCGAGGAGAAACTGCTGTCCACAGAGGGCCTAGAGGGCAGATATTCTAGGGTGAGCGACACACTCCGATACCATCTTTTCAACATCTTCACCAAACCTTGAGGCCCGTATATCCCCACCTGGGTTTGTGAGTTCTACGCTGCGTATGGTGAGCTAGTTCCCTAGGGGAAGAAGAAGGCCAACCCCTTCAGACCGATAAAGTCCGTAGTGGTCCGGTGGAAAGAAGTAGGGTGCAACTGCGATCACATCAATGTTGCACTTGACAGAGCTAGGTGGTTTAAGCAAGAGTATGATGGGCAAGCTACAACACATGCCCTGGATGATTTGAAGGGCTGGCTTGCTCCCCTTATTTCTGACACCACCCTAAGGTGGATTGAAGCAGGATCTCCAATCGAGAAGAAGGATTTGAATGTAGCTGCGCGGTACTAGTTTGGATTCATAAGCAATTCCATCATGCCCTCAAAGAATGAATCCATCCTCTGCCACCCCAAGGCGTCCTGTTTAGGATCCATCATCGCACACAAGAGGTTCAACTTGGGACTCATAATTGAGAAGGAGATGGCCATGAGGGCCAAACAACGCCAGACGTCCCTTCCCTTCCCGATGCTAATTATAGATTTATGCTAGCATGCTAGAGTCCTCGTGATGAGAATAGGGATATAGAGGTTACCTCCATATCTTCCACAGATATGCAGCGCATAGAGGCCGAGTACACTCGGGACGAGGCTGATAAGAGGAGAGCGGCTCCGGTAGATGCATCCCCGGAGGTTTATGTTAATTTTATACCTGTAGAGGTATCTTTGCCTACTCCAGCCTCCGGGCCTTCAGGTACACCCGTCTCCACTTCTTCCTAGGCTCCTGGTTCTTTTGCTGCTTCCCAGCCCACCAGGATTACTCAGGCCATGATCCTGAAGATGGGGCACTTAGCCCATTCTGCCGATGTGCGGGCTACTCGGCTAGAGGCCAAGTACCTTGGATGATTGAACGAGCCATCCTAGCTGCGTTGACACCCATCCGGACATTTATTGACGCTTTCACAACGAGAGTAGAGACTTGTGAGAGTCGACATGGGGCTAATTTAGAGATGACGGCTTTGAAAGCCAAGGTTGCAGACTTGAGAAAGGACGTGGACTATCTAAAGTCTACGGACTTCACCTCTTTGTTTGAGGAAGCTGAGACTCAGGGTGTTTCGGGCAGTTCTGAGATGCTTCCAGCTACCACCGAAGATGTGCCTATGGAGGATGTGGCAACTTATGCGTCAGAGGTGGAGACCGATGATATGAAGCTTGGGGGGCGAGATGCCGCTGAATATGATGACCTGGCTATCTTTGAGGATGCGATGTTCGAGACTTCCCGACAGACCTCTTCGAGAGACACTACCATGGCTGGGCCTAGTGGAGCTAATGCAGATGTGACATCGAGCATTGATGCCCCGACATATGGAGCGACTGTTTAGACATGACTTTTCTTTACCTCCCTCTCTATCATTTTTATTGACTGTTTATTATTTTGTTGCATTTGAGGACAACTACATTTTTATTTGTGGTGGGGTGAGGTATTTCCATACCTACCTCTTGTGACTATATTTTGTATATATTGGGTTTTTGTGTTTAAATTGTGTTTTGGTTTCTATCTTGCGGATGTTTGAGCTTGTGGCTCCTTTTTATGACTGAAATGTTTTTAACCCTTCTAAAAATTGAGGAATTGCCATATCTACTTCTTGTGACTATATTTTGTATATATTGGATTTTTGTGTTTAAATTGTGTTTCGGTTTCTATCTCGTGGATGTTTGAACTTGTGGCTCCTTATTATGAATGAAGATGGTTTTTAAACATTATAAATTTTTTTGCCACTTTTGTTGTGTAAGAATGTGGTTGTTCTTGTGCAAATTTGAGCATCAGTCATGATCAATACTGATGACTTGAATAGTGCTCCTAATCGAACAAAATGAATGCACGGCTACGATGAGGCCAAATGAAGTTGCATAGACAATCTGTGAAATTTTTGCATGTTGTTGTGACTAGCCGATTATCAAATGAGTCTCTTGTGATGAACATTGCACACTAGCAAAAGTGTGGAGTCTTGTTTGATATTTGTGCCAATGCCTTGTGTGATTATCTTACTGTGAACCTTGTGTGGTGACACCTAAAATTTGCCCCGTTGGTCCGTTGACTAAGTGATGCAAGCTCTTGAAATGATCTTAGGCAACAACTTTGAAGAGTGAAACAATGTGACAATATACCTCTTTTGTGGCCAACCTTGTGAGTTGTGTGAACCTTGCTTAAACCCCTTTGAGGCTCATCATTTTCTTGGAAGAAACTTGATGAAATTGTGACCCCTCTTTATCCATTCACCCATAATCATCATGAAGCGTGTTTTGTTTGAATAGCCAACTTAGGCCAAAAGCCTAAGTTGGAGATGTGGTGAAAAGAGAAGGTAAATTAAGAAGTGTGAAAAAGTTCCCCTTTAATTCATGGTTTTGAAAAAGATGGAACCCCTCCCTTTAAAAAAAAAAAGAGAAAGAAAAGAAGAAAGAAAAAAAATGAAAAAGTTGTGAAATAAAGCAAAGGAAATGGGGTGTCCGGAAAGTTGAATTATGGGGTGAATTTTGAGCACAAGTAAAAATGCTGAAGAAAAGGAAGAAAAGTGATATTCAGACCACATTTCATGAGGGTAGAAACCACTAAGCCTAAATTACCACAACTTTAAACACAGCCCCGTTACAAGCTTTGAAAATACCTTTTTGATCTTGAGTGAGTTGAAACGAATGTTGATTGCAAAATAAGGGTAAACCTATGGGTGGAGTCATGCATGTGTTCATATTTGTGAGTGTGAGAGTCTTGTGTGATTCCAGAGCTATGAATTGTTGAAGAATAGTGTGTGAATATGGAATCATCTTTGTTGTAAGGGCATTTGGGTACCTTTGTTGAGGTTGAACTTGCATTTGAAGCAAGTATTGTGAACTTGAGCATCTTTAATAATGGCGAGTCATAATTTGAATCTTTGACTGCACAACTGATCCTTGTATAAGTAAGTTGTCTTGTTGTGTGTATTCATGATTGAGCCTTATGTAGCACTGTTTGAGACATCCTTTTTGAACTGCTGAACTTGAGTTTTACTTGAGGACAAGAAAAAGTTTAAGTTGGGGGTGTTGATCAGTCCGAGATTTGGACTCATTTAGGGCTTTGTTTATATAGTTTTAGTGTCCTCAAATGATTATTTTGTGCCAATAACTAATGTTAAATCCTTGATTTTCAAGAATATGGATTGAGGAACAAAGAAAGGACACTAGCAGGCAAAAAGGAACAAACCAGGCTGAAGAAAGAAGAAGGGCGAGCCTAAGGATCGCCAAGAGCATTCGGCGTGTCGCCGAGTGACTCATTAGAATGCTTAAAGTTCCAGTGTGTCAAGCCCTGAAGGAATGAGCCAAGTTGGCGAAGGAAAAGAGCAGTCGGCGGATCACCGAGTGATTCCGCGAAGACATGATAGCTCGTCCAAAGTTACAGACCTTGAGGATGTTGAGTAGCAAGGCAAATGGAAGATGGAAGATACCAAAGGGCAGCTCGTCGAGTGGTTCAGCAAGCCCGACCTACTTTGCCGAGTGACGCTTCGCAACACATTTTTGGCTACTATAAATACATTTTTGAGCATTTAGTTAAGGAGCTATTATTCCGTTTTTATCTATCTTCGTACAAAATACTCTAAAGAACATCTAGAGATAGTTTTCTCTAGTTTTTCTTTAAGCTTTGAAGAATTGAAGAAATTCACTTTTGAGAAATTGGAAGTGGGTCTTTGAAGTTCATCAAATTGGAGCATTGTGAGGACGAAGTTACTCTTACCCAGTTGATGGATAATCAATTTGGTAATGGTTTTTACCTTTGTAATAATGTCTAGCAAAATCCCCAATTCTTGGGGTGTGATTATGTGATTATGAGCTGATTTAGCTTATGGTTATTGCTAATTGTTAGTTTAAATGATATTCAGAAGTGAGTTTAATCATTAATTGTGGCTTAATTTAAGAGTTGTTGTTGCAAATGCAGTTCTATGTTTATGTTCTTGGCTTGCGAGAGAGAGAGGTTTTAGAACTAAAATTATTGATTAATGGTTTGTGGGTATTGGGTTGACGTGTGTTCAGCTCGAGAGAGTGAATCCTGAACCCAATCCCACATATTCAGCTCGGGAGGGTGAATGGATTAAGGTGCGGGTTGGTCATATTTTGCATGCTTGTTGATGTTCAAGAGAAATCACTTGAATCGGGGTAAATTGTTCAAGGGAAAATTTACCTCCACTATAGCCTAGCCTACTCACAAATATCTAGCTATTTACTAATAGTTGCAATTACCCATATATCTGTACTAGCCTATAATCAATCACATCCGAAAAAGCTGTCTCATTATTCTTAATTCGTATCGTTGTGATTACTGTTGACATTCGTGTCACCCCTTAATTTTAATGATGTTTTTATTCAATAATTTTTACTCCTATGACTGATTTGACAATGTTCATACTTTCCAATTGAATCTGAAACACGTACCGCTCTGTGTGGGATTCGACCCCAACTAATTTAGTTGGGTTATATACTGATTAACGATCGTTGACACTTAGAATTGGATGAAGTGTCTTTAAAATATTATTAATCATGGTCCTGTGTTTTAATCGTATTTGATGTGTTGTTGTGCCTATTTTGTGTTTCGAAATTGTGCCTATTTGCTTAAAAAGATGATTTCCCGAGTTTTGTGCATTAAAATTGACTCTAAAATTTTGGGTTGCGCTTATTTTATATTGAGTCTAATTGGGTGAAGTATAAGTAACCCCCAATTGTGCTAAATGGCGTACTTTGCCCAATGATGGAGCGTTTGACGTCATTCTTAAGAACATAAGTCGTCAAATGGCTAATTTTGGCCAAATAGAGGGAAGTCTGAGTACCCCGGAGACATGGGTTGATTGGGTCTAGTCCTAATTGCATAATGTGTGAGTTTGATTTTGATTTTGGGGGCTGCGGGCTTGATTTTGGGAAATGGTGTTCAAATTTGGCACGTTGGGCAGTTCGGCATTTCGCCAACGTCCCTCTTGATTGCCTTTATTTCGAAATCTGGCTAGTTAGAGTCTGTAACTTTTGGCGGGAGGTATGTGCACACCGAGTTCACTCGACGACTGGCCAAAAGTTTTCTTTGATCGCCTTTTCTGCGCCCCTAACCCCTAAAGCACACTGGAATATTCGGTGGGATAGTCTGAGCTCGCCGAATGATGTCGGCGATTCGCTGAAAGGCCCTGAACATCGTTGACCTGCCATTTTTCTAGAAATTTTTTAGGCCAGTCGAGCTCGCCAAAGTGACTCGGCGACTCGTCAACTGGTTCAGCGAGTCTTTCTACAACTTGAATTCTGCAAACTTTTTTGAAATTTTTCTAACTCTTTTTGATGTGTTTTGCAGGTATGGCTAGACCCAGGGTACCCAGGTGAAACATGCCACCTTGTAAATGGGCAATTGGAATTGTTATCAATGAGGAAGCATCAACATCCAAAGGAAAGACATGTAAACTTCCTACCACTGGTGGGAAAGGCAAAGGCAAGGGCAAGGTGCCCACAGTCGCATCACCGAAGGTCAGCTCCGAAAGTGAGGGAGTCTACGCGACTCACCTCACCACTTCTGAAAGTGAAGGAGAGCACCAGGATCCTCAGGCTACCATCTCTGAGCTTGAGGATGATCAGCTGCTATTAGACGAGAGAGCTGAAATGTGCTCCAAGAAGATGCATGATCCGTCTAGGATCCGGGTGCCTTAGACCACTCCTCATCCTTATGTTCAAGATCAAGCTGTGGTCCCAGCACCACCTACATAGGGTCCTCCTCCCTGGTCTCTCAACAGACTAAAGGTCGAGGGACTGAGGACTATCATCAAAGAGAAGAGATTGTCCACAGATGGTGTACTGTACATATATCTGGAGATCAAGAGCACCTTGAAATCCCACAAATTCCAGATTTTTACTAAACCCCGTGGGCCTTACATTCCTAATTGGGTTCGGGAGTTTTAAACTACCTTTGGAGCTCTGGTGCCACAAGGAAAGAGAAAGCTTGCTACCTTCAAGCCAATAGATTATATGATTGTCAAGGGCAAGAAAGTGAGTTCGATAGTGAGATATGAACGCCGTATAAAGTGCACTAAAAATATTGCAGATGACTACCAGAGCATGATCAAGAAGACTTTTTTGGAGGACATGAAAAGTTGGTTGGCCCCTCTTTTATCTGACAACACTCCTAGATGGCTTTTGGCAAGAGTGCCAATTGAGAAGAAAGACCTCAATGTTGTAGCGAGGTACTAGTTCGGCTTCATCAGTAGCATACTCATGCCGTCCCAAAACGAGTCTATCCTCCGCCACACAAAGGCGGCCTGTTTGTTCCTTTTTGCGCCTAACTGTCCATGATTCCACTAAAACTTCAAATACCTGAAACTTAAGTGTTTTCATCAGATATTTAGAATAAATAAGCATTTGAGGACACTATTTCTATTAAAATAAAGCCCTAAATGACTTCAATTTGTGGACTCACCAACACCCCCAACTTAAACTTTTGCTTGTCCTCAAGCAATCTCAAGTTTAGTCATTCAAAAAGGGTGTCTCAAACAGTGTTACACAAGACTCAATCTTGAATACACCCAACAAGATTCAATTTACTTATGCAACGATCAAATGCGCACTTAAAGATTCAAGTTGTGACTCACCAATATCAAAGAATCTCATGCTCACAATACTTGCTTCAAATGCAAGTTCAAGCTCAACTATAGTGTTCAAACGCCCTCACAGAAAGGATGATTCCATATTTACACAATGATTCCCAGTTAAAAGCTTTGAAATCAGATGCAACGCTCACTCTCACAAGGAAGAACACAATGCATGCTTTCACCCATAGGTTTGCCCTTATTTTCCGATCAACATTTGTTTCAGCTCACTCAAGATCAAAATGGTCTTTTCAAGGCTTGTAATGGGGATAAGTGCAAAGATATGGTCATTTAGGCTCAATGACTTTCATTCCCATGAAATGTGGTTCTCACAACACTTCATTTCCTTTTCCTTCATCATTTTCTTTAGTGCTCATAAGTCATCCTATTATTCACTTTTCATCGATTGTTTGAGAACCCCATTTCTTTTGTATCTTTATTTCACAACTTCCTTTTTCATTATTTTTCTTTTTCTCTCTTTTTTTTATATGGAGGGGTTCAATTTTTCTTAAATCCATGGGTGAGAGGAGACTTTCCTTGCACTTCTTGACTTCTCCTTTTCTCTTCACCACACCCTAACTTAGGCTTTTGGCCTAAGTTGGCTATTCAACTAACCATAATTCAAGAGGATTATAGGTAGCAGATTAAGAAAGGTTATGGTTTCATCAAGTTTCTTTCAAAGAAAGGTAAGGCTCAAGGGGTGTTCAAAAGAGAATCACACGCTCACATGGTAGGTAACAAAAAAGGTATATGTCAAATTGGATCACACTCTTTGAAGTTGCCTAAGATCATATCAAGAGATAGCATCACTTAGTTGACCGAACCAACAGGGCAAATTCTAGGATCTATCATGCATGGATCAAAGTAAGCTCATCACACAAGGCATCGACACTAAAGTCAAACAAGACTCCACACTTTTACTAGTGTGCAACGGTCATCACGGGAGACTCAATTCGATAAACGGCTAATCACAACGAGATGCAAAGAGTTCACATATTGTCTATGCAACTTCATTTGGCCTCGTCGTAACTGCATTCATGTTCGTTCGATTGAGAGCACTATTCAAGCTGTCAGTATTGATCGTAATCGAGACTTAAATTTTGCAAAAGAACAAACACATTCAACACACGAAAGGTGGCAAAAATGTGCGAAAAATAAAAAAAAATTGGAAGGGTCAAAATCGTTTTGCAATTTTAAATAAAAGGACCCATAAGCTCAAACATCCACAGTAAGCAGATAAAACACAATTTTAAAGCAGAACAACCCAAGTATATACATAGAATATAACTATCAACACAAAAGGTGTGGGTCTCATCCCACTACAACTAAAAGCAATTTGTCCTCAAATGCAATTAAAAAGTTCCCAAAAATAAAAATAAGTAAGACAAATAGGGAGGTAAAGAAGTGATCCTCTCTATGCGGTTGCTCCATCTGTCAGGGTGGCATGGTATTTCTATGACTATCGGTGTAGGCCTTCCACAATTTTAGCATTAAAAAAAAAGCGAGGTGGGGACGTTACGCGAGTCATTGAGTGATTTAGCGAGCTCTACACAGCATCGCTAAACAACCCAACACGCCTATTTTCAACCCACATTCTCGAATACTTCACAACCACCCTACTTCAACTGTACTTAAGCGTTGTCCAATTCCTACACACCCGGCGATATCAATCTGAATCGCCGAGTCAATTGGCGTGTCGCTGACCAATCACTTGTTTCGCCGAGTTTTAAAGAACTGCCCAGTAAACCAGAGAGTTCAAACGGCAGTCTCCATCGAGATCACCAACAGAGTCGACGATGCTCCAATAATTTCACAAGTTCGCCGAGTTTTACATGCTCCAATTTTGGACATGTTTAGAGTCAAATGGAGGATAAGGTTAAATTCGCCGACCTTTTTGGCGACTTGCTAATTGGATATGTTGCTTGTCACCTTGCACTTTTTGAGCACTTCTCACACTTCAACCTATACCAACAACACATCATTATTTTTCCAATACGTAAATATAAAAATAATAAGGGATTTTGGGTTGCCTCCCAAACAATGGCTTAGTTAATGTGCTTGGCAATGCTCAGGCTTCAGCTTCTTCGTTCTTTTTCAACCTCTTTGTTCCTTTTTGCGCCTAAGTGTCCATGCTTCCACCAAAACTTCAAATACCTGAAACTTAAGTGTTTTCATCAGATATTTAGAATAAATAAGCATTTGAGGACACTATTTCTATTAAAATAAAGCCCTAAATGAGTCCAATTTGTAGACTTATCAACTTTTGATGGTTATCGTGACCAACAACACTAACCTACGGTGCGAGTGTCTACGATCGTTCATAATATAGTAACCCAATCAAGGGTTGGGGTCGTGTCCCAAGCGAGTGGTTTTGAGAATTAATAGAAAAATAAAATTTAGTTCTAATTAGTCATAGCTAAGTGTTAGGATATGGGACTAGGGCTCACCTTCTCAGGCTGAACCTTATGTCGACGCACTCCTTAGGCCATCAGTCTAGCGATCTTGGTTTCGCGACCTCTCTCTCGAGCAAGCCGAAAACACATGGGTGGTTTTGTATTTACAACTACAAATCCATTAAATTAAATCACAACCACTAGGTGAAATCACCATTAAAATACATCTAACCTATCAGCAAGCAAAACCCAACAATAATCTCAGCACAAATATTTGCTAAATCACACCCCAAGAATGGGGTTTTTAGCCACACATCAAGAGATAGAAATTTATACCTAAATGAGTTTGCATTCAAATGGGTATGAAGATTTAAGTCTTGTTACAGCCTAAGAATGAAGAATCCAAGAGACCCAACTCCAAATCTTGAAGATGAAAACCCTCTTCACCTTCAAATCTCCAAAACCCTCTCAAGCTTAGAGCAAAAAAGTAATATTCTATTGTGAAAATTATAATAATGGTTCGACTCCCAAAAATTAATAAAGAGTCTAGTATTTATGGACACTTAGGTGCAAAAAGGAACAAAAGGGCTGAAAAAGAACGAAGAAGTTGAAGCATGAGCATCGCCAAGCACTACTAAAACTTCAAATACCTGAAACTTAAGTGTTTTCAAAAGATATTTAGAATAAATAAGCATTTGAGGACACTATTTTTATTAAAATAAATCCCTAAATGAGTCCAATTTGTGGACTCATCCACACCCCAACTTAAACTTTTGCTTGTCATCAAGCAAACTCAACAGTCGTTCAAAACGGGTGTCTCAAACAGTGCTACACAAGACTCAATCATGAATATACACAACAAGATTAAATTTACTTATGCAAAGTTCAAATGTGCACTTAAAGATTCAAGTTGTGACTGACCTTTTCGGTGACTCGCCAATTGGATCTGTTGCTTGTCACCCTGCACTTTTTGAGCACTTCTCAGACTTCAACCTATACCAACAACACATCATTATTTTACCAATAGGCAAATATAAAAATAATAAGGGGTTTTGGGTTACCTCCCTAACAGCGCCTTAGTTAACGTCGTGGCACAACGCAAGTCAGCAGCTAATCTTCATTCTCAGAGTCACCCATGTTGTAATTAGGCGAGTCCTCGACGAATGGTGGGTAATGACCTGATATCAAATGACCGATTTGAACGTCTTAAAGTTGTATAAGCATGGAGTGAGAGGTTGACGCTTCGTTTAGCATTTTGATGTTCTCCTTCATCACATTCAACATCTTTTACCGTGTCTCAATTTGTTTTTGAATGAGTGAATAAGCTCAATCATCCTGCACACCTCTCTCCTTCTTCCAAAGTTTACACTCTCGGAAGGAAGGGTGTTTTTCTTTTCCCATGGCTTGTACTTCTAATTATATGACTCGATTGGATAGAATATCCAACTGGGTGACTAGTGCATCCTACTCCTGCTTCTCTTTGGCTTCTTTGCTGGCTTCTATCATTCCATCAAGGAGTTTTGCTACAACTTCATAGGGCTGCTGTAGCATACTGCCCTCGCAAAGTTGATTGGCTATACCTCTATTCTCGGGTCCAAGACCCCTGTAGAAGAACTCCAGTAGTCCCTTGTCTGTCATCCCGTGAGACAAACATAGTTGCAGCACCACTTGAAACTTTAGCCACATTTCCTGAATTGTCTTATCCCCTACCTGTTTAAATGTCAGAAGGTTGTCCTTGAGGTTCAATAGTTTTAGAAGGAGGTGATCCGTGTGATATCCATAATGATTTTCGATCCTTAGTTCCCTGCTTCGATATTCAAACTAGCATAACAAAACTACAATTTAGATTACTAAAACTAAAACTAGGAAGAATCAAATATTCTACTTAACTAAGAATTCCCAAATAACACCACTCCCTGGCAGTGGCACCATTTTGATGCTTATCGTGACCAACTACACTAACCTACGGTACGAGTTTCTACGATCGTCGATAATATAGTAACCCAACCAAGGGTTGGGGTTGTGTCCCAAGGAAGTGGTTTTGAGAATTAATAGAAAAATTAAATTTTGTTATAATTAGTCATAGCTAAAGACATTAACGAGTAAAAGCATAGTAAATTAAAGGGGGTGACACAAAAGTGTCAAATATCAAATAGGGGTTTGTCACAAATATAGTAAAAACAGTAAAAGTAATAAAGAAATCTATGAATGAGAGGGGATTATTGGGATGTGTCCGCAATATATATTGGTATAAATCATTGGGTACATGATTTTGATAGGAAATTTGCAATATAATAGTGACTAGGCTAATCTTTAGATGGAAATAAGTTCCCTCTCAGGCAACTTACCCCGTTTCAAATAGGTTCCTCTCGGACACCCATTAGCCGCACAAAGGCCAACCTACGCCTTATCCCACTCACTCTCTTGAGTTGAGTGTTAGGATATGGGACTAGGGCTCACCCTCTCGAGCTGAATCTCATGTCGACCCACTTCTTAGGTCATCAGTCTAGCGGCCTTGGTTTTGCGACCTCTCTCTCGAGCAAGCCGAAAACACATGGGTGATTTTGTATTTGCAACTACAAACCCTTTAAATTAATTCACAACCGCTAGGTGAAATCACCATTAAAATACATCGAACGTATCAGCAAGCAAAACCCAACTATAATCTTAACACATATTTGCTAAATCACACCCCAAGAATTGGGGTTTTTAGCCACACATCAAGACATAGAAATTTATACCTAAATGAGCTTGCATTCAAATGGGTATGAAGATTTAAGTCTTGTTACATGCCAAGAATGAAGAATCCAAGAGACCCAACTCCAAATCTAGAAGATGAAACCCTCTTCTTCTTCAAGTCTCCAAAACCCTCTCAAGCTTAGAGCAAAAAGTACTATTCTATTGTGAATATTATAATAATGGTTCGACTCCCTAAAATTAATAAAGGGTTTAGTATTTTAGGTGACATAGTACTGCTTCGCCGAACTATTCAACGAAATGCTGATTGCTCCTTTGATCGCCTTTTTTATCCTTCTGTTTCAAGGCTTCGCATACTGGAACAAAGGGCGGAGTGCGTCCCTTCGACGAATCGCCAAGCGTGCTTGGCGATGCTCAGGCTTCAACTTCTTCGTTCTTTTTCAGCCTTCTTGTTCCTTTTTGCACCTAAGTGTCCATGCTTCCACTAAAACTTCAAATACGTGAAATGTAAGTGTTTTCATCATATATTTAGAATAAATAAGCATTTGAGGACACTATTTCTATTAAAATAAAGCCCTAAATAAGTCCAATTTATGGACTCATCAGCCCGGGTGCCACGTGATGAGAAGAAGGATGTGGAAGTGATTCCCACCTCCTCTACCGACATCTGGTGCATTGAGGCCGAGTATTGGAAGGATGAGGCTAAGAAGAAGAGGGCAACCTCGGTGGATACATCCCCGATTGTTGATATTGAGACACTACATGCAGAGCATTATTGCCTTCTCCGGCCACTAGCCCTTCAGGTATTTCTAGCTCTGCCCCTTCTATTGCTCCGAGCTCATCTACCAATCCCCTGCCTCCTAGGTCTACTGCTAGTTTTGTTGTTATCAACCTCCAGACCAGAGTCTACAGTCCCAGGATGATTGAGAGACCTCTCACCGCTGTTGTGACACCTCTTAGACAGTCTATCGATGCCCTCATGACAAGGATAGAGGTGTGTGAGAGAGGTCAAGGAGCCACTCATGAGGTGACGACCCTGAAAACCGCGATTACAGAGTTAAGAAAAGATGTGGACCAGCTGAAGTCCATATATATGTCTATGATTTTTGGGACCATAGAGATCCTTGATGACATAGACACAGATATACCAGATTATTCTGATATGCCTCCATCTACCACCGAAGATGAGGTTAGAGCTGATGATGTGGCTGTAGAGTCCGAGGCTAAAATTGATGAGGAGCAGCTCGGTGCTTAGGAGGAGACTACATATGAGGGCCTGACTGAGGTTGAGAAGGGTACGGTGCATTCAGCCATTAAGAATTAATTGAGAGAGACTTACATGGCAGACTCTAGTGGAGCCAATGTTGACGTTACCCCGGGCACTAATGCCCAAGACCAGAGAGTGACCCCGGGCATTGATACCCTGACAGATGGAGCAACTCAGTAGACAGGATGAAATCTTTACCTTTCCCTCTGTTGTTTTTATTGATTTTGATTGTTTTTAGTTGCATTTGAGGACAAATGCTTTTCTTTTGTGGGTGGGGTGAGGTATATCCATACGTACCTCTTCTGTTTTGATTTTGTTTGTGAATATTGGGTATTGTGATCTAAAATTGTGTTTTGATAGTTTTTATCTTATCTTGTGGATATTTGAGCTTGTGGCTCTTTGTTTTGAATGGAAATGGTTTTTGACCTATTTTAAAAATTTGTGCCACCTCTTTTATTTGTGATTGTGACTATTGTTGTGCAAATTTGAGTATCGCTTATGATCAATACAGAAGACTTGAATAGTTTTCTTAATTGAACTAAATGAATGTGCGGCTACGGTAAGGCCAAATAAAGTTTTATAGACAATGTGTGGACTTTTTGCATCTCTTTGTGACTAGACGGTTATCAAATGAATCTCTTGTAATGAACATTGCACATTAGCTAGAAAGTATGATGACACCTAGAACTTGCCTCGTTGGTCCAGTTGACAAAGTGATGCAACCTCTTGAAATGATCTTAGGCAACAATTTTGAAGAGTGAAACAAATTGGCACTATACCTCTTGTGTGGACAACCTTGTGAGATGTGTGACCCTTGCTTGAACCCCCTTTAGCCTAATCCTTTTCTTGGAAGAAACTTGAACAAATGTGATCCCTCTTTATCCATTCACCCATAACTCTCATGAAGTGTGATTTGTTTGAATAGCCAACTTAGGCCTAAAGCCTAAGTTGGGGTGTGGTGAAAAGAGAAGGTAAATCAAGAAGTGTGACAAATTCCCCTTTGAGCAATGGTTTTGAAAAAGATGAAATTCTTCCATATAAAAAAAGGAAAGAAAAGAAGAAAACAAAAGAAAAAGAATGAAAAAGTTGTGAATTAAAGTAGTGAAAGTTGCCAAAGAAATGGGGTATCTGATAGTCCATTTGAAGTGATTAATGGAGTGAATTATGAGCATGATCAAAATGTTGAAGGAAATGAAGAAAGTGATGTTCGGACCACATTTCATGAAGGTAGAAACCACTGAGCCTAAATGACCATACCTTACATTTAGCCCCGTTACAAGCCTTGAAAATACCTTTGTGATCTTGAGTGACCTGAAACAAATGTTGATTGGGAAACAAGGGCAAACCTATGGGTGAAGTCATACATGTGTTCATCTTTGTGAGTGTGAGAGTAGTGAGGGCATTTGATTCCGGAACTATAAATTGTTGAAGAACTTTGTGTGAAGAGGAATCACTTTGTTGTGAGGGCATTTGAGTACCTTTGTTGAGCTTGAACTTGCATTTGAAGCAAGTATTGTGAACTTGAGCATCTTTGATAATGGTAAGTCGCAGTTTGAATCTTTAAGTACACAATTGACCATTGCATGAGTAAGTGAGTCTTTTTATATGCATTCATGTTGAGTCTTATGCAACACTATGTGAGACATCCTTTTTGAACTACTGAACTTGAGCTTTACTTGAGGACAAGAAAAAGTTTAAGTTGGGGGTGTTGATGAGTCCGAGAATTGGACTAATATAGGGCTTTGTTTATGTAGATTTAGTGTCCTCAAATGCTTAATTTGTTTCATAAACTGATGTTAAATCCTTGATTTTCAGGTACATGGATTGAGGAACAAAGCAATGACACTAACATGCAAAAAGGAACAAAACATACTAAAGAATTGAAGAAATACAAGCCTGATGATCGCCAAGAGCACTCGGTGAATCGCCGAGTGGCTAGCTTGACCGCCTAAAGTTCTAGCGTGCTAGCCCCGAGGGAAGAAACCAAGTCAGCAATAAAAGGAGTTGTCGGCGCATCACCGAGTAGTTACGCGTGGCCAAGATAGATCGCCCAAAGTTACAGACCTTGAGGATGCTGAATGCCAAGGCGAAAAGGCGATGGAAGAGGTCAAAGGGGGGCTCGCCGAGTAGTTCAGCTAGCCCGACTTACTTCGCCAAATGGCCATTCGTAGCTTATTTCTGGCAACTATAAACAAGATTTTGAACATTTAGTTTAGTCTCTTGACAAATCTTGAGATAGTTGGATAATACGAAATTAGCTTTAAACAGTTTTCTCTACAACTTTTCCTAGTTTTTTAAGAACCTTAGAGATTAAATTTGGAGATTTTGGAAGTGAGTTTCAAATATTCTGCAAATTGAGCATTGTAAAGACTAAATCTCTCTTACCCAGTTGATGGATAATCGATTCGGTAATAGTTTTTACCTTTTTATGATGTTTGGCTGAAGCCCCAATTCTTCAGGTGTGATCATATGATTATGGGTTGAATTAGTTTATAGGTATTGTTAATTACTAGTTTAAATGCTATTTTGAAGTGAGTTTAATCATTAATTGTGAGTTAATTTATGAGTTGTAGTTGCAAATGCAACTCTACCTTTGTGTTCGTGGTTTGCTCGAGAGAGAGAGAGAGGTTTTAGAACTAAGATTATTGATTGATGATTTGTGGGTATTGGGTTGATTTGGGTTTAGATCGAGAAAGTGAATCCTAAACCCAATTCCACCCATCAAGCTTGAAAGAGTGGATATATTAGATGTTCTTCATTGTCATGCTTGTGGATGTTCGATAGAAATCACCTGATTTGGGGTAGTTGTTAGAGAGGAAACTATCTCCCTTATAGTCTAGCCTACTCACTGATATTTAGCTATTTACTAATAGTTGCAATTACCAATATGCCTATATTTGCCTATAATCAATCACATCCCGAGAATCCATCTCCCTATTGTTTGTTCGAATTATTTGTGACTGCTTGTAGCTGATAATTACAAACCAAATCCCCCATCTGACATTTATGTCACCCTTTTAATTTGATGAATGTCTTTTTCGATAATTTTTATTTATGTGGCTGGTTAGACCGCATTTGCACTTCCTATTTGAATTTGAAACATGTACTGCTCCCTATGGGATTTGACCCCAACTCATTTAGTTGGATTTTATACTGATTTACGATCGTTGACACCTAGAATTGGATGAGGTGTGCCTGAAACGTTAAATCAAAACTCTATCACACAACTTTAGAGGATTGAAAGAAGTGGAGTTTCCTAAACATTTTGTAGCCTCTCATTCATAAGTGTGGCACACTTCACACTCATGGATAAGACTCCACTCGACGTGGCTTATGAGACATCCTAGGACCTTTTGAAACCTTGTTCTCTGATTAGCAAGTTTTTCGCGACCCAAGGTAGCCCCTAGGCATAACATGGCATATGGGACCCCGAGAGGCCCCATACAAGCCACTTAGCATTCATAAATAGACAAAAAGACTTAAAACAAAATTTCAATGTATCAAAGTCTTATAAGCAAAGCAGAAATTCTTCTATTTGTCTCTTTAGCCATTTTGTACATAAGAATAAATTTTGTCCTAGCCCCTACATAATGTTCAAAAATTGAAAATAAGAAAAGACTAAAAACAGGAAATATGCGTCCTCGAAGCATGAGGATTCACACAAGCTCGAAATCTCGTCAACAAACTCTAGCCACAAAACTAGAAACCCTGACTGTTGGACCCTACATTTGGGGAAATGAAGCCAAGAGTATGCGTTAGTACAAAAATATGTACCAAGTATGATAGCCATGCATAAAACATTTGAAAACATACTTAAAAGAAACACCTTCATGAAATGTAATGACAAAGCTAAAACATGAGATAAAAGGGTTAGAAAACATGATCAATGCACATAGTCCATCTTAAACATGAATGAGATACTTCCTTGAAGTAACCTTAGTTCATCATATCTTTCCCTTGGGAAGTAGCCTTAACCGACATATAAGACCATGAGAGCTATCATCATGGGATTCCGGTGTCTCCCATACTGAAAAGGAGTGTCCTACTTGCCATGGTAAGGACCATGAATTTCTAACTTATGTGAATCCATTAGCTAATGGCTATCTAGACAATCCTATGTTAGTACATAGTTTATGGGACACTGGTAATCACCACTTGTCCACTCGGTTCTAAGCTTAAACTCCACGGGCTAGTTCTTATTCATATTCATCTGAGCTCTTCAAGGAACATGGGTAATCACCTTGTGTCCTTACATCGTATGACATGGGTAACCACCTCTTGTCTTTCTATTAGAGAGCATGGGTTATCGCCTTTTTCCTCATCATTAGAATAACTTCTTAGGGTTGGTTCATTTTAGGTGAGAAAGTTTTTCGACCCTAAGAACCCTTACCATGTGAGAAAACCTTTCACAATTCATGCTTACATGTGTATATGAGAAGTCTTATCAACAACACAACAATAGCAACATCATTGATACTTTAATCTCAAAGCATCCTTAAAACATTTATATAGATTTTATGAGAACATGCTTGATTTCATAAACTTCTCTTTCATAATCCAAAACCCACATTATATAATCATAACTTTGAAAACATGGGGATTAAATGGATCCATGGGGAATCATCATAAATATATGAGATTAACTCAATTCATGCATAAGAGATCATAATTCAATCAATTAGATCAATAATTAAAGGAACCCATAACATAGAAGAAAACCCTAACTCGATTTGGGAATTATAACTTTGAAAAGTGGAGAATTTGGGAACTCCATGAAGGAAAATCTTTCATGGATGAAAACTATTATACCTCAATGCCAATTTCTTAACTTAAACGGAAGAATTAAAGACTTGACTTGGAACCCTAGGTTGAACCCTTCTTCTTTAAGATTTTCTAGTGAGAGAAATATTTGAGAGGAAGACTTCTTCTTATTTTGTAAATTTGAGAGAATCACTTGAATGGGTTGATTTAGGGGTCAAAATCACTTATAAAGGGGTTCTAGGTAAGGGTAAAATGGCGTAGTATCAAGATAAAATAATAAGAAATAACTCAATCGACACTTACTAACAGCTGACGGGAGCCCCCTGATGGAGGGCTTCATGAGACGTTTAGGGGTCCACGAGCCTTCTTGGCAGTCGTGGTCCCTAGACCAATGTATATGTAAGACCTGCTCTTTCACACACCCACCTTCACGGGCCGTCTAGCCCTTCACAAGATGTCTAGGGGATTGTGGGAGGAAGCTAGCCTAGAGGTGAGTTCTCCCTCCCTTTCACGACCACACCTACGGGTCGTGACACTCACCACGAGCCGTCTAAGAGGTCATGGGAGGGGAGCCCCTCTTGGCCAAACACTGGAAGGCAGCCATGAGCACCACCACTCGTGGTGGTGCCCTTAACGACCAGTCTGGGGCTCCGTGAAGGGTGCCATGGCTCAGTCATAGGGTGGTGCCCTCCCATTTGAATCCCTCTTTTAGACTTCTAAATTTCGAGGTGTTACAGTCAAAAGTTTAATTGAAAAGGTGATTGATATAAAGATTCTGATGGTGCATTGGAGGATTAATGCATTTGAGCTTAGGGTACTTGAAAGGCCTCAACTTGGGCCTACTGTTGATATGGATAAATTTTAGTCGGTGTTGTCCAAACTCCAAGCTGATATTGATGCGTTAGCTGCTCTAGAGAAGGCTGTCCAAGAGCTCTCACTAGAGGAGGATGCCGGTGATGTGGTGCCGAATGCACTATTTGGTGAGGATACACCTTCTCTTGACCCCCCTCGTGCGGCTGGAAAGTGCACACATACTTATGGGTCCATTAGTGACACAGAGGAGGAGAGACGAGCTAGAAAGAGGGAGAGGCAGAAGTTTGAGGCAGCCCAACGACAGTTTGTACTTGATGAGGAGTTGCAATAACAAATAGCGAGGGAGTTAGTTGTGGGTGTATCTTCATCAAGGAGCACTATCGATGGAGTTCCCACTATTGTTGAGGGCATTACTAATGGCGTCTCTCTTGATGATTCAGTAGGTTCCGGGCAACCGGACCCACCCGCTTCTTGATTTGACTTAGGTACATATGTGCCACAGGTTTGTCTCACGTTATGTATTATATTTTGTTTTTGTGCATTGAGGGAATTGCACCATATTCTTTGTGGGGGTGGGGTAAATGGATTGTGAGTGTTAGGGTGAAGTCCTAATAACCAACTCACAATTCTTCCTTGAGGTTTCCTACCCTATGTTCTTTTTCGCCAAGGAACTGTTTAATTTATGTTGAACCGGCATGTTTATGATAGTATAAGTGTATAAGTACACTAAAATTAAATCATGACGGCATAAGAGCATGAAAATTGATACCTCTCAAAGTTTTAATATGTGTTAGATCTATGTGCTATAGGAGTTGAATATGTTGGATATTTTATGACATGATAGGAACCGATATGACAACATGACTTAAGCTATATCTTGAACCAGATGCATTAATGATTTGATAGTAAAACAAGGTGCCATGTGAGTGTGAGGTTGTTGTATATTCATATAGTGCATGTCAATCTAGAACTTGCCCTGTTGTTCATGCTAAGATGATTTAGATTGGAAATTGAGAAATGGTCATAGGTCATTATTGATAATGAATTCACTTAAGCGTAAAACAACAAACCTAAAGAAATAAATGCTCCCTTTGATACAAATATTTGAGCCTAACAAATATTATTTCTTTCAATACACCCAACTTACCTTCCCTAAAAATCTCTGTGGTCTTGTTCCCTCATTGGACATTGTGCACCTCAACTCAGGCTAAAAGCCTAAGTTGAGGGTCACTACTTCAGATGTTTGCCTTGATTTTGGCTATGGTCCTCCCTAGGACATCTTGCACCTAAACTCATTTAAAATACATAAGTTGAGGGTGACTATTTGGAAGGACAACAACAAAGAAAAGGTATGAAAAGAGTCACATGTAGAGAAGAAAAAGTTGAGCAAAAATGTGAAGAATGGTGTGACTGAACAAAAAGAAACAAAAGAGTTAAAATAGTTGAATAAAAAGATGAAGAAAATATGAAACAAGCAAGAATGTCAAGTCAAAGTCATACTTGCGCTTAAATGAATCATAAGGAGAAGGAAAGAAAACAAGACGATGTCAATATTGATTATGCAAGAGGTAAAATAGCCAATGTAATGTCAAGGAGGGCAATAAAGTCACTTAATATCCAAATATACCACACCTGACCCTGAGACTATGTTACATGCTAGGAAAGTCCTATATTGATCCTAAGTAAGCAGTTAAGAAAGTCAAAGAGTAGAAAATATGGGCAAGCCTATGGTATTGAGCACAAATTGTGTTTGAATTCACTTCTACGTGTGAGTGTATACTGGGTCCCTAACTAAAACATCAAATTCTGTGTGAAAAAAGGAATTTCTTTGTGGTAAGGGCACAAGTCACATTGTTAAAAAGTTTCTTTCTTGGTTATTATTGTCTGTGTATGTAAACATGTTTGTTGGTATGTCTATGTAATGTTTTGATCCGCATGAGTTAGGTTGTTGAGTCTAAATAAAAGATTTGCACTATGTTAAAAATAGCTAAAGAGGGTGATTGTTAGAAAATGCCATGTGATTGCTTGAGTGTGTGTTGCTTCTGCATGAGTGTCGTTTAGAGTTTGTTGTGTCGCTTGAGGACACGCAATAATTTTATGTTGAGGGTGTTGATGTATCGTGAGTTTACAGCATTTTTGATGCTTTTAACTTGGAGATTTGCATGAATCTTAGGCATTTTGTTATTAGATGTGATGGTATTTTGATCTAAGTTTGCAGGAAATATGTTTTGGAGCAGTGGTGTTAAAAGTGTTTGAAACTGTTGTAAGTAGGCAACAAACAAGCCCACCTATGAGTCATCGTTCATTTGACGAGCCATAGGTGGAAGGCATGGATGAAGGTTCTAGGAAAATGGACTAAGTGTGGAACAACGAAGGCAACTGACGAGCCATGAGTCGGATGATGGATCGTCGATGATGAGTCATCAATGACTTAAGAGAAGATGAGTTCCAGTAAATGAACAACGAGTCAATAAGGTGGAATGTGCTTCGACCTACGAGCCGTAGGTCATGACCGTCATTGGCATCCACGTGATTTTTGGCCAACTTCTAAGAAACAGTGGCACCCACGTGCTGTCGTTTGTGTGACACTGTTGACGGAACTAACCAAACTGAATTTCCCCTATCTTCCTTTTCCTACTTGGTTTAGGATTTATTTTCGATAAATATTGGTTTTAATTTTTGTTTTTTGGGTTGTTAGACTTTTTGTGATACTTGTTTTAGCTTTGGGAATTATTTTTGCAAACACTTTTTGCATTTAATTGTAAATGTTTGGTTTATGCAATTTGTGTTTGTTCTTCAATTCAAGATTCCAGATTTAATCTATTCTAATTGTAAGTTCATGATTTATATTATTAACCCTATTATAATTTGTGATAATTCAAGAATGAATAGCTAAATCCACAACTAGGGTTGTGGGAACCATGAGTAATTAACAATGTAAGATTAATAATTAAGTAATTCTGAAATAGTGTTTATGCATGTATTGTTAATCCTTTCGTTTTGAATGCTTTTTAATGGTGCGCAACGTTAAAGCTCACCTCATTCCTAGTTGCCCACCCAAGGAAGTAATGAATAAGAAAGGGATTTAACAACCAAGATTTAGCGGGATAATCCGCTATCTAATAGCCTTAACCACCTACTGCGAGGGCTAATCTGGGTTAAGGGTAAGGGTTAGTAAAGCATATACCCGTAGATCGACCAAGTTGTGTGGTGAAATTCCTTACTTGAACGACCAAACACTTAGGAGATACCTAACTTACCAACCTTGCATGTTAAAACTAGGAAAGAGTTACTGTTATAAGGATTACTGCGCTCAAAATATGTGGGGAACGCATGTGCCCTAGTTTTCATCTCATATTGATATTGCAAATTGTGAATCCTACTTACTTGTTACTAAAAATCAATCAACTATTACTTTAATTAAGAATCCCCCCTTTTACAAAAATAAACCTGGCTAAAAGTACAACTAAATGTGATTTAGCCTAAGTCTAGACCATATTCCTTTTAGGATAGATCCTAACCTTAGTTAGGTTCTTTATTTGGCAATGACCACTTATACGTCTTTAGGGAGGTGTAACTTGGGTGTATCACTTGGCGAGTCACTGACTCACTCCGCGAGTTGCCGACTTGTACTTCTTCTCACCTTTTCGTCCTTGATTTCAGGCTTTAAGTGTTTGAACCACAGTGGGCGAGCCCGATGAAGATCGTCGTTCACGTTCAGTGAGTCGTCAAATATAACCTAAGATTGCCTTTATGATTTCTATTTCAGCTCATCTCTTTTGTCAATTTCATTGTGCTTATATTACCCTAACGACAGAGTTTGTCAAGTTGTTGTTTCGTACTTCTTCTCACCGACCTGCCCTTATATTTTCAATGTAAGATCTATCACTTTCGGCGAGGTCTGAAACATTTGGCGAGTTACCAAATGCCTTCAACGAGCATCAATTTCAATTTTTCTTTGTTTTTCTTTGTTTTTGGCTTATTTTTGCATGTATTTGTCCTTGCCTTTTCCTTAGGGCATTCATACCTACAAAGCAAGAGTTAAACATAAGATATGGACATAAAATGAATTTATGGACGCTATTTGTTGAACTAAAAATCCTTAAATGAGTCCAAAAATTTTCTGACTTATCAAGAACCCTTACTTAAATTTTTGTTTGTCCTCAAGTAAATCAAGAATTCAATCAGTTCAACAAGGGTGTTTACAAACAGTGCTTCTTGCGAGCCAACGTGCAAGTGCTATCACAAAGGTAACTTCAAGTTTATGAAATTTTCAATTGTGCACAAAAATCCTTAAATGATCACTAGCCGGTATTAATTTAAGTCAAAGCTCACGAATGCTGACTCATGTTACAAAGCTATGCTTCAATGAAAGTATTCAAGTTCCCTCATAACAAAAGACGATTTCATGCTCTCACAAAACACATTAACAATTAAGTTTGGAATCAACAGAACTCTCACACTCTCAAAGATAAATGCATACATGTTTCAACCCATAGGTTTGCCCATATTTTTCAATCATCACATCATCCAGATTTAGAAAGATCTAAAAGGTCCCTTTCAGGCATGTAACGAGGCTGAGGGAAAATGTTTGATCAATTTTGTTCATAGTGACTTCACATTTTCGAAGCATTATTGTTCTCAACTTCACCTCTTCTCAGTTTCTTTCATCCTTTTGACATAGAGACTCTACCCATTTGATTCATAACATTATTTTCTTATTTGACTTATTACAAACCCCTTTTATTCAATCACATACCATAAAAAAATCAAAAAATCAATTTGTGACACATATTTTTTCTTTTCATTTTTTTATATTGATGGGTTCCATCTTTTTGCTATAAGAACCAAAGATGGATCTCACACTTCTTTTCTCTCGAACTCTTTTCTTCTTCCTTAATACACTTGTTTATTCAAACAAATCAATACTTCAAAAAGAATTTTTGCATTCGAAGGGAATGACATTTTAAGGCCAAGAGGTTTCATCATGTTTTCCAACAAATGGATTAGGCTCAATTTGTGCCAATATGGGTGAAAATCCTCATAAGGTAGACACAATGTGGGTATGAAAATTGGGCTCACTCTCAAAACTTGTGCCTAAGATCATTTCTTGCATTCACCAAATTTAAACAATTAGACCAATAAGACAAATTTTAGGAATCCACACACATGCCATTCATGAAATCCTCACCACATAAGGCAATTCAAACACAATCATTGGACATTATTTTACAAACTTAAGATTGCGTGCAATGGCCATTGCAAGTCTCAAAATATGTACACAATTAGTCACAAAGCTATGTTAGAAGTTCACGCAAGATTCATGCAATTTGAACTTTCTCATACATCCACACAAACACACTTCTCAGCTACGCACACACCCAAAATCGTCATACCAGGAGTAACTCATAAGCTATCACCCCTTACTTTTGGGGATTTTCTACCTTTGAAGTACTAGGTGATAGTGAAGGAGAATGATATTAGAAGCTTAGAGGATGAAATGCAACTGGGAGATGTGGATTGAAAGGACACGTCGAAGATAAGATTGCAGTTTTCTGATGTAGGCATGTCTACACAACCTACTCATGATTGCTCCAGAACAGGTGAAAGTAAATCGTAGTAATGGTAATACCCTTAACGTTATCCACCCTGTGATTAAGGAGGGTATACTTACCGTTCAGATTGAGGTTTTGTGTCAAACCGGGTTGGCGTTTCCCTATGATGGATTGAGGCGCAACGTTCTTAAGAGAAAATGTCAAGTTTTAGTTTAAATTGAGTCTTGTGTCGCATCTCTTGTAAAAGGGACCACCAAAAAACTTGATTGGTAAAGGAAGGTTTTAAATGATTTCAAAATAGGAAAAAGTGAATGGATACCAATCTTTTGTCATGTCACATACAATCTTGTTTTGGATTTGTGACTTACAAGCGGAAGTAACACCCTTCCTATTGTAGTTTGTCAAAAGTCATTCGACTTAATTAATTTTGAGACTAGTTTGATATTTTGTTAGATTGTAATGCCTTGTGCGGAAAGGATTTGATTCATTCTTATATATGAATGTTGTCTAGAACTTGCCCCAAAATGTATTTCAAGGCAAAATTCTATATTTGACTTAGCTTGAAAGATGAACCTAGACACATTTTGACCAGCCATTCCATCCCAAATTTTCCATCTATTGATGTTAACTTAGTCAGCCTCATTATGCCAAAACCAATTTTTTCGGGCAACTATGTTGCATTCCTTGGACCAGTGTAACCGTTTATCTTGACACCCTCGTGTATCCCTAGTTGCTAATGGTTTGTGATATAAGGTAAAAGCCTAAGTTTGGGGGAGAAAAAGTGAATGATTTGAAATGTAGGTAAAAATCAAAGCTTGGAGGTTTGTACACCAATAGAACAAAAAGTTTTGAGCTAAAAGAAAAGATCATTCTAAGCTTCTAAATGAAAAGTGCTGAAAAAAGGCTATGAATTAAAGAAATAAAAAAATTGTGGGTGTAAGCTCAATGTGTGCACATGTGTCAAGTGAAAAGAAGAATGGAAGTTGGAATGAGTGAACATCATAAAAAGGGAGAAATAAGGAGAAAAGCAAAGCCAAAAATGAGAGCAGTGTGCTCAATTAAGAAGTGAAAGAATTAGGGAGGCATCATAGTCACTTGACCAAATAATTCCACACCTTTTGCCTAAGACTAAGTTAAGCCTGCAAGTCGTTGGAAATTTTGAGCCATGTCAATCTACATTAGTGGCAAGAGGTCACGTCTATGGTTCAATGTGTGTGTACTTGAATTATTTTGTGAAAGTGAATATTTTTGCATGATCAATAATCCCTTGAAATGGAATTCTTAACTATGTGTGGGATTCTCTCTTATCTGAGTGGCATTATTGTGAAATCTTGATTTAATAATGTTGCATGAATGCCATAAATTCTCATAAATTACTAGGCAAACCTTGAAGGTTGATGCCATTGACTTGAGATGTGTTTGAATTGTGATTCAATGAAAGATTGGACCAGAATTGTGCAAGAATTAAAAGAAGCATTTTTAAAAAAAAAATTGCATAGTGAATGGTGGTAGAACCAATGGTGAGTTATTCCTGTGTATAGAATCTTTTATTTTGGGTTTTTTTGTTTTTATTGTTTTGATTCAAGTGCGTAATTGTATAAATACATCTTGAGTGTAGTTGAGCTTGAATTCTATGTTTAGTGAGTGTTTTTCTTGAGGACAAGCAATAGTTCAAGTTTGGTGGATTTGAAGCTATAATCATTGAAGCACACTAATGAAGGAACTGGTGTCCCGCAGGAACCAACAAGTGTCTCGCTGGCTAAAAATTGATTTGAATGGAGCAAAGCAACCTTAGTACCGGTACTTCAATCGACGTGGTACAATACTTGATTGGTAACTCACTGATCCCAATACAGATGCTCTTGTGAGAACACAAGGTTGAAGTGGCAAAGTGATTGGTGCTCCATAATCCTAAATCGTCGTTCCACCGATCTAGCGCAAATTCAAATATGAAAGATGAAGGGAAAAAACACAATTAAAGAATTTAAAGCTTCCTTTAGAAGGTTCCAAGGATAGAATGAGAATTTGTGTAATTATGTGCCTTTATCTTCTTCCCGATTAGGGATAGTATAAGAGATGTTTCTTTTTGGTGAAAAATATTCATAGAGCTTGAACAGAAAGAAAACTCATATTTGTATCACTCTAAGCTTGGATTTCATATTTTGCAAAATACATATTCTTGAAATGGAGATTTCCTATGTGAGTAGTGTCTCTATTTCTTCTTTATGAGATGTTAAAGCCTTAGCTAAGTGTGTGTTATTGATAGGTTGAAAAACCCCAAATGGATATTGCTTAATCAGTTCTAAAATTGATTGTATTACATGGATCTATTGTTGTCTTGAAATTTTTATCTAAGAATCAGTGGTTGCAAATATTGATTGTACTCTCTTACACCATTTTGGTTTGAGAAAATAAAATGGAGTTGGGTAAGACTCAATAGTGAGGACTTGTTGAAATTATTATATGGATTTGAGCCAGGGATGTGATAATTCCAGTAATTTCTAATTTAATGATATGAGCTAGAGATAGTCTATCTACTCAAGCAATGTTTGGTGTTTTATTGGAAAAGGACTTGGAGTCGAGATAATTCCAAGGACATATGTTTGATAGTTCGATAGAATATTGAATGTAGCCCAGACCAAATGCTATCCATATATCAATCAATTTGGTTGTAATTAATCTTTGCCTATTTGAGTTGAAACCCCAATCATTATGCACACACCCCTAGTTCTTTCCAAACTTGGTAGATCGTATATTTGCGTTGATTCCTTGTTTTGTTACTTGATATTGGTGAATATTAGTTGCTACTACCCCCACCCCCCTATATGTGTGTGTCCCTAATTACTTTTCCAAATTTTCTTTTGTACTTGTCCCTATTTACTTCTCCAATTTTTCTTTTTTACTTGTCCCTTTGTACTTGTTTATTTTGACAAATCAAGAAAGGACAAAAAAAATTTACTTACTATACCCTCAATTAATTACTTTGAAAAAAGTAGAACTTTTTGAAAATTTTAAATTTTTAATTCATCCACTTCATAATTAATAGGGGTAAAATGGTAAACTCACTATGTCAATCATTGTTTTTTTAATAGGTATGTCAATTCAAAAGTGGACAAGTAATTAGGACTGAGGGAGTAGTAATGTTCAATAAATAAATATTTTATATTATATACTTCACTCCCCAGTAAAATACATTGACATATTTCACTAGAAAATAATTTTCAAGAGATAAAGAATAACTAATTTTGAGATTAATTTTAGGATAAATTTATTCCATGTTTGATTGAGATAAAATTGAGGATAATTTATTCTATGTTGCTTATATAGTTTATCCTCTCACCATCATACATTGAATGTTTTTAGTAAAGATACAATGAATAACATTTGATTATTACAAAATAATGAACATTATGTCTAATGAATTTATTTTTATAATAAATCATTGAATTGTTGAATTTATTTTACAATGAATCATTTAACAAAAAATATTATGATTAATTATACACACACATTGTAATTTATGTATAATGAATTTATTATTTATATGAATTCAATAATTTTATGATACATACTTAAGTAAGATACAATGATTTTGATGTATTCATTGTACTTTATGTATAATAATTTTTTATGTGAATTCAATAAATATTATACACAAATTTTAAGATACAATTATTTTGATGTAACTAAAATTGACCTTCATTAAATCTCAAAATACTTTTTAAATTAATAACTATTAATTTATCAATTAAATAATAACTCTATAAAATAATAATATTTCATGGTCACACCTATATTAATTTAGTGAGGTTTTACTGTCTTTCTCTTTTAAACACATGTATTTGATGTTTAATAGTAATAACTAGGGTTGTCAAATGAGTGGGTTGGATTGAAATTGAAGATATTAAAATGGGTTGAAATAGAAATCGAGTTGTGTCCCGACCACCCCAAGTTTACTTTGAACTCAAATGGGTTAGACTCAAATGGGCTAAACACGGGTTGGGTCTTGACTCACCCAATTTGACATGCTTAATCTCAGTAATTTTAACATATTGTTATTTAAGTTTTATAACCATAATTTTAATTTCAACTCAAGAATTATTTTTTAAAAAGAGTTACAAATGGATAGATAGATCCTAGAAGACATAAAATAGATAGTTATTCATATCTTCAATATAGGAACATACATTACACTAATGCAAATAAAGAGTCTTAAAACGGGTTGAAATTGGAGATTAAATTGGGCTCAATTGAATATTCTTTAAAATGGATTAAGGCCTGAATTCATTGAGAATGAAATCAATTCAAATTATGTTGAACCCAACCCATAAAATTTTGGACGGATTATCAATATTTGGTCTCATTTTGACACCCCTAGTAATAACGTACTATTGTAAGCCCCAACGAGATATATGTTTCAATATTAAGTCCAACCAATTACGAACACAAAAATTGCATAGAACGATATCATTATATACTCTTTCAAAAATATACGATGTTAGAATCAAGTGATTTCGTACTTTTACAGGGTAAGTTATTTTGATACTATAACCATCATGATCTCTTATGGAAAAGGCAACACCCACAAATTAAAAATTAAAGTTGTGATACTCCCTCTGTCCTTTTTTTTTTTAATATTGGAGTTGGGAGCCCCTTTTATTCAACTCAAATATCTATAAAAAAAAATAGACCAATGGGCCCAAAAGACTCAACGACACTTAGAAAGAAAAATGGCCCAGACCAAATACCCTTAAGCTTGGATTTCTAAATTGAGCTCCCCCATTCTCCCTTTCATGTCGCCACAATGAGTTTCATTACTCATCTCACCGAGGTTTGTATCATATGTTGTCCTTTCCTTTTTCCTTCTATCTTTATTCCTTGACCTCATGCTTTCTTTATGTAGAGTTGTTATCTAGTGGATGCAATGGTTACTCTGGTGGTATCGATAGAGGTGCCTTGGCGATTAGCTCAAAACGATTAGTTGGTTGTTGACCGACGGAAAGCATGGGATCAAAAAAGGCAATCAATCAGAATTGAGAAAATAATTAAATAAATCTTGGTAAACACTGGAATCTTTACCCCGTTGATCCAAATCCTGTAAAAAAAAAGCGAAGACTCCTCTCAAAGTGTAAGATCTGTATCCAACTCATTGACTCATTTTTCTCTAGCGGAAGCTTCAATGGAGATAATAGGATGTTCCTATGCTTTGTGGAGTTCCCCTCGGATTTGGCTCTATATTTAATGAATCTAACTATCAGGCCCTCGTATTTTATTAGTCACAACTAATCTCACTGCATTTAGGATCTTTTTGCACTCCATTCATAACTACTGAAAGTTTTTCCATTGTACTCTCTACTGCATCTCGTACGCTTCATTTGCCAATTTGTCTGCTAAATGATTAACTTCTCTAAATACATGTCTGATTCTTGCATGAGTAGTTAGTTAAAGCCTTTGTATCTCATCTATCTCTTCCGTATGTTGCCATGGTATTCTCCATTCTCCCCTTATCATCTTTGATAAACACGAGTCAGTCTCCACAATCACATTTGTGATATTGTTGTTTTGACAATGTTGTCGTGCTCTTAAGATGGCTCTAGACTCAGCTTCCATGCTATTTCCTATCCCTAGTCTTTGTGCTTTAGCGTATACCAGACGCCCTTGAATATTTCTTGTACAAAAGATATATGTACTCTCTCTCAGGTTTCCTCTGATTGCACCATCGGTATTGCATTTTTTCCATCCCAGCTGTGGTTTCACCCAAGTTATAGCTTGGTAATGTAGCTTGGGTTTATACTCTTTTAGCACTTTTACTAGATTCTCCCAACTTTTTTGAAACCTGATCCAAGGGTATAGTGTCTTGACTAGCTTGAATACTGCTTCTTGACATTGTTGAAGTAATGTCTCATACTTCACTTCCCTTCCATATCTTCTGGAATTTCTTTGTTTCCAGAGTTCACATCAAAATAGCAGGGATAGCCTGAAATATAGCTTTTAACTTCGGCTTGGTAGCTGCTTCCTACCATTCTGTGATAGCCTGTTGTAATCCGCCCTCCATTCTGATTCCTGCACAAGAAGCAAACTTTCTCCATAGATTTTGGGCTATGAGGGCTATTAGAAAAAGGTGATTCATTGTCTCCTCCTCATGTGCATCACAACAGTAGCATCTGGACACTACAGTGATCCTCATCATTTTGAGCGTATCATATGTAGCTACTTTACCTTTCCAACTTCTCCAAAGCAAGAAGTTGATTTTAAAAGGAACTCCTTTGCTCCAAATGTAACTCCACCACCAGACCTTCTCCTTTTTCCTCCTTATGCGCTCAAAAGCAAACTTCACAGTGAATTTCCAACCTTTACTTCCCATCCACCAAGGAATATCCAATGCCCCTTCTTCAATAATTGTTCGTATAGTCTCTACAATAAACTCAGTCATCTCCTCCGAAATTAGGTTGCTTAACCTCTGCCTATCCCATTCCCCATTCACGATGAATTGTTTCACCTCTACTTCTTCCTCCCCTATCACTGTATCTTCTATGAAGTATAGTGCACTCTGCTTAGTCCAGTTGTCAAACTAAAAGCTCATCTCTCCAGACTTAATTTTCCACCAAATTTCATGCTCCACTTCTGCCCGCACTTCTAGCATTTTCCTCCAAGCATGAGAGGGCCCTGTTCCAGTCACTACCGTGGGGTGCTGCTTCTTACAATATTTATTCCACATGTAAGAACTCCATAGAGAAGTGGATTTTCTGAAGGACCACCAAAGTTTTCCAAACAGTGCCTTCATGACCTCATGGAGTGATCTGAACCTTACTCCGCCTTCACTCTTTGGCAAACACATATCATGGAGTGATCTGAACCCTCTATCCTTTTTCATTTGCCTCTTTTTCTTTTTTTCATTGTTCCTTTTTACTTGTTATTTTTAACAAATAAAAAAACCTTTTTTTACCTATTATATCTTCATTTATTAACATTAAATTAATGTCTTTGAAACATCTAACGAGTAAAGATATTTGAGATCCTATCAATTAATAGCGATAAAATGGTAAATTCACTACTCTAATCAATATTTTCTTAACAAATGTGTCAAGTCAAAATTGACAAGTAAAAAGGGTCAAAGGGAGTATATCATGGAAATGCTGTTAAAAAAAAAAATTCTACAATAATAGCTCAATTATCAAAATGAAGACAATAAATTGAAGACACCGCCAACATATAATTTTTAGAGAAATTGAAGATACTTTATATATACGTTTAGAAAGCATCATCCCACTATGGGTTTATATATATATATATATATATATATATATATATATATATATATATATT
>JAKRZT010006739.1:0-61650 GCA_029582215.1 Solanum sparsipilum
CGACTATTATGTGAAAGTCCCCTTATATGCTTGAAGGACTCCTAAGTGGTGTCTTACAGAATGATGGTCTATTGATGTTATGTTGTAAAGGAAATGTCCTTATCTAAGGTAATCTGGAGGAACCCTTAAGTGTGCTTGAAGAGGTTGTATGGGTGGTCACTTCTTGTCTCACTCAAGCGTGTTTTATGGTTATATTAGGTAGAGGTCTTATGGTAATGAAATGGCATGTGTTCTTCTAAAGTTAAGCATGGGTTGGATATGGATATGTTGAGTATGTGTATGGTTGTCTATGGTCTTATATGTGAATGTTGGCTTGTATTATATCTCTTATACTTGTGAAGTGAATGTTTTATCAAAAATGATATGAAAGCATATATTCCTTGTAAATGTCTGTTGAAGCATGTTTTTGCATGGTCTCCATACTTAGTACTTAATTGTGCTAACCCCTTTCTTTCCCTTTTTAACTAAAGTGTAGGGATTGGGAGATGGTGACATATCATGGCTTCTTGATAGGTTTCTAAGTGTTGACGATGAAGACTTGGTGAGTCCTCATAGATTCGAGGATAACACACTACATATTTCTTTTGATGTATTTCTAGTATTGTGTGCAAGTCTTGTATGGGCATAGTCCCATTGTTGTATTCAAGTATTAGATGGTTTTGAGACATCATGTATAAAGTCTAGAAAGTCCTCTACTTGCTATTTCTAATGAAATGTTTTCTTTGTAAGGAATGTTTTTAAATTCTTAGTGACTTTTTTGATCTATGCGATGAATGAATGCTAAGGCTTGTATGAGACATCCGAGATGTCGAATACGCATGTAGCGGCTAGTGGGTGCTCTCGGGTCGTTACAAACATGGTATCAGAGCATAAGGCTCCCAGTATGGTCTTAGGTTGTCTCATAACCACATCTAGTAGAGTCTTGTTCATAATGTGAAGCACGCCACATTATGAATAGGAGGCTATTGGGTGCTAAGAAAGTTTCACTGCTTCATTGTTTTAGTCGTGCCATGGAGTTTCTCTCTATAATGACTTTCCTTTTTCCTTATGTGATGGTCCTTACAGTTTGACCTTTGAGATGTTGTGGTTGCAAGGGTTGAGGTAGAGGAATAGGTTGGTTGTGAGGCCAACTATGGCTTTGTGACTTGATAAAGGTGGTGTGGAAGGTTGTGATGATGACTCTAGGTTGGATGGGTTGCTTTATGGTTTTGTGTGTTGTTGGTAGAATCCGACTTAGATATGTGAGTTGAGATATGTTGAAAAAGATGATGGAGTGTGGTGTTTTAAAGGGCATTGGTGTGATGAGTATGGAAGTTTAGTGTTATGGTGATCCATAAGGTGGAAGGAGGTGAAATTGAAAGAGTTAGTATGAGTTCCTTCTAAGTGGGGATGTTGTGCTTGGAGGGAGCATGTTCGTTCGCGGACTAGCTCCACCAAGGGCCAAATGTTTGGTCCACGTCGCGGATGTGTCACGGACTCTTCTGTCTCAAAATTTAATTTTTCAGAATCTTGTGGGAACACCTATTCGTCGCGGACTTGTTTCCCGACGATATCTGCGAAAATAAAACCCAAGTTAGACTTGTTTAAAAAGGTCCAACTAAGTGAGGGGTAGTTTGGGTAATATGTGGGTTATTTTTTTAAGTGTTTTTAAGTATTTTGAAGGTATTTAAACTTGTATATTGTATTTTAGAATTCATTCTTCCAAATCAAACCCCTTCTCTCCCTAAAAGTTCTCTCTAGAACTCCATTGGACGCTAGGTCAAGTTAAAGCTAGGGTTGAAGGTTTCAAGTGTTTTCTTCTCAAATTTCGTGGGATTCATGAAGGTTAAGGTAAGGGGATCCTTTATCCTTGATTCCTCTTCCATTCAAGGAGCTAAATTAAAGTGTTTTCAAAGTTCTCCCAAAAACCCTAATTTCAATTCTAGCATGGGTTCTTGCATGAAAACCTTTTAAATGATGTTTTATGTTGTTATTAATGATTATTGATGGTTTTAAGGAAGAAATCTTCACGAACCCATGTCTTCTCAAATTCTCTAAATTTGGTCTAAAGTGGCTCTATTGATTTTGAGTAATTGATGAAGGATTTTTGAGTGGTTTGATGTGGGTTGTTCTTATATGATCTTAGCTATGTTGAATTGTTGGAAATTGTTATTGAATTGTATAACGTGAGGTAATATCCTTGAATGGTCATAAATTGGGACTTTGCCTTTATGTTGGTTATTGGATATTGTTTAGCTTAGCTTGTATAGTTGAATGTTGTTATTATCATTGTTATTGTATTGTTAATTGTTGGAATATGAGAATGATGAAGATTGGCATGGAAAGAGGGTAAGTTGACCTAAATTGATGAATATTGTATAAGTGGAATGGAATTGAGTATTGTGCCTTATGGCCTTGGAAAGGTTGTAAGATGGCTTGATCTCTTAATATTGCTATAATTGCTTCTTAGGTTGGATCCACCTTTGGTGGAAGTGTTGCTTGTTGCTTTTGAATTATGATTGTGGCCATGAAGGGCATTATATGAGTATTGTTGTATTATTGTGTTCATATATAAATGAAGCTATATGTAAAGTTCTGTATGAATCTAATATGTAAAGTTCTATAAGAAGCTATATGTAAAGTTTTATGTGAAGCTATATGTGAAGATATGATGTGAAGGAGTTTATGTGATCTTAAGATGATCCTATGTAAAGTGGATAGCATTAAGATTTAAAGTATGATTTATCATAAAGTAAATATGTGATGATGATGGATTATGATGTGTCCTCAAATGATAATGTTGTGACTTGATTAGTCGACTAAAGTGCTCTTCTTATTACTTAGTCCTGAGTGCTTGAATGTGTGAAGTGGGCTAGAACTAAGAAATGGTGCCCTTTCTATAAATGCTAAAAGAGGAATTCTAGGCACAGACTTGAATCGGCAGAACTAAGAAATAGTGTCCTTTCAAAAGTCTAGCTTTCCTAATTAAATGTATAACCTTAAAGGATGGGCCTTAGGGTGATATTCCCTTCTTGAGTGAAATGATAGACTTAGAGATGGATGGATCCGGAACGGCATGAGAATCCTTATCTAAGAAAGTTAAATGAGTTATCCTTATGAACCTTGACTGGCTATGAATAAGAAATGGGGCCTTTCTTGGGAAGAGGTACTATGAGTTGGTTGAACTAGAAAAGGAACCCTCTCTAGTACATATGTGATTGAATATTCTATGGGAAACAAGGCTAGCACCGAGTGGATGTGTTAGGAAGGTGGCATAGTTGAGTATGAGATTAGGCACAATGAACTTCCTTGGACATCCCCCAAACCATGTGCCTACATGGGTTTCTTACTAGTTCTACCCTTGGCAAGTAGAACAACCTCCACGGAGTAGGATAGACTCCAGATTCCATGCCTAGCTAGTATGGTCTATGTCGGTTATGCCTATTCCCATCATGTGGGATGTGTACTATAGTTATTGGATAGGTTCTACAACGTGTAGGTAGTAGTATGGGATGCTACCTACACATGGCACGAGTAGGCTTTGAAGATAATAAAGTGAGTTCCCTAAGTCTAACGACTATTATGTGAAAGTCCCCTTATATGCTTGAAGGACTCCTAAGTGGTGTCTTACAGAATGATGGTCTATTGATGTTATGTTGTAAAGGAAATGTCCTTATCTAAGGTAATCTTGAGGAACCCTTAAGTGTGCTTGAAGAGGTTGTATGGGTGGTCACTTCTTGTCTTACTCAAGCGTGTTTTATGGTTATATTAGGTAGATGTCTTATGGTAATGAAATGGCATGTGTTCTTCTAAAGTTAAGCATGGGTTGGATATGGATATGTTGAGTATGTGTATGGTTGGCTATGGTCTTATATGTGAATGTTGGCTTGTATTATATCTCTTATACTTGTGAAGTGAATGTTTTATCAAAAATGATATGAAAGCATATATTCCTTGTAAATGTCTGTTGAAGCATGTTTTTGCATGGTCTCCATACTTAGTACTTAATTGTGCTAACCCCTTTCTTTCCCTTTTTAACTAAAGTGTAGGGATTGGGAGATGGTGACATATCATGGCTTCTTGATAGGTTTCTAAGTGTTGACGATGAAGACTTGGTGAGTCCTCATAGATTCGAGGATAACACCCTACATATTTCTTTTGATGTATTTCTAGTATTGTGTGCAAGTCTTGTATGGGCTTTGTCTCATTGTTGTAGTCAAGTATTAGATGGTTTTGAGACATCATGTATAAAGTCTAGAAAGTCTTCTGCTTGCTATTTTTAATGAAATGTCTTCTTTGTAAGGAATGTTTTTAAATTCTTAGTGACTTTTATGATCTATGCGATGAATGAATGCTAAGGCTTGTATGAGACCTCCGAGAGGTTGTATACACATGTAACGGCTAGGTGGTGCTCTCGGGTAGTTACAAACGTGCGGGCTCGGGCTACGCATCCGCATCATCTCCACTGAAAAGTGCTACCAGGACTGTATCGTCGCCTAATGCAGAAGGTGCAGCCTGTGTCTCAACAGCTGGTGTGCCCAGGATGGAGTCAACATCGGCCCGGAGACTAGCTAGCTCGGTCCAGAAATAGGGCATATCAGTAGTAGGAGCTGGCCTCTCTAGAACTCTCAACTCAAAGGCATCGAGCCGCTTATGAACGGCTTGGACCTTTTGGTCCATTTCTGCCTCCATTCGTGTTTCTAATCTCTCTTTGAACTCAGCAATCAACTTCCGCATCGAGGGTTTAATGTGGTGGAGCAAGGTGGTCATTTAGGCTTTTAACTTCTGGACTTGGGCTAGTGGTATAACATTAGCTCCCAAAGGCGGGGTGGCTCTAGAAGAGTTGGGGGGCTTACTAGAGGCCGGGGAAGAGGAGGCAGGGGCATCATCAGTGTGGGTTGGAGGGATAGACTCATCACTATACATCTTCTCCACCGCATTTACTAAATCAGTACCCAATGGAACATCGATTTGTGGCCCTCTGCGATGAGCAACCACATTTGCCTCGTCCCAAATCAGGCTGATATCTAAGGTCCCCGTAGGGTGGATCAACCTATCACAATGCCAGAGCGGCACTCCAGAGTCCTTGCACAATTGGAAAATCAACCATGGGAAAGGGTAAGTAGTGGAGGTCTTGAACGCCCTCTCGTGACTTTCTGCCAGCAGCATGCGGGAAAAGTCTATCTCCAATCCTACTACTAATGTTGCAACCATGACAGCTCTATCGCATGTGAATTGGTTGTCAGCTTTTGTAGGAGACACCCTGTTCCGCACCAACAACCAAAAAAACATGGCCACCAAAGTCAAGGTGGCCTTCCGAATACCCAAACGTGGTGAACTAATCCACTAGAAATAATTTTAGAACTAAAGACGAACACCAACAAAGACTAAAAAAAATTCAGACAGTGGCTACAGTGGTCATCTACGGGGGAGATCTACGGTTCGTAGACTGATCTACGGTCCATGGATTCCTTCCGTGGATCAGAGGACCAACAATATTGGTCACAGAGGGAAACCACGACTGTACATAATGGTCCGTAGATTGATCTACTGACCGTAGTCCACATCCGTGGCTTGACACTTAATGAAATTTTCAAGTGCTTCCATCCACGGACCTTATCTACGGTCCGTAGATTGATCTACGGTCTGTGGATGGGATCTGTGCTAGGTTTTAGACATACTTTAATTTCAATCTCACATGTTTGGCTATTTT
Source organism: Solanum sparsipilum (assembly GCA_029582215.1). Taxonomy (NCBI): domain Eukaryota; kingdom Viridiplantae; phylum Streptophyta; class Magnoliopsida; order Solanales; family Solanaceae; genus Solanum; species Solanum sparsipilum. The sequence continues at coordinate 5,693 of JAKRZT010006739.1, forward strand.
CAACAGGGTCCTAGTCGAATCATGTATTTCAACACTTAATCATGCTAGTTTGTTATTCTTAGGATTCCGTTGAATCATTTTCACAAGTATTTAAGACAAACTTTGGAACCTTAAGTCGAAACTTACATTTAGACTTATAATCTCATACAACAAGGCAACACAATCACTATCTATCGTTCCAAGGGTATTGTAACCTCCAATTTTAGCATGCAATTTCATCTAACAATTAACCAAGGTCAAGACCCAATCCCTGACTTTCTATAATCTATCACTGAATCGAAATTCAAAGTGAGGAGAAATCCTATTACATTATAGCAATGGGAATGGGGTGATTGTGTGATGACAGCTGCTTTCAAGACCAAAAACCACCTCTTCGTTACTAACCCAAACACCGTAACCTTTTGTGGAATATGGAATGAGTAGTATTCAGAATAGAAAGGAATCGTGGGAATTATGGGGGACTGGAAGGGATATTTTATGGGGGAGTTATGGAGTGATATAGGAGAGTTGAAGTGTTTGAAACGGCTGGAGAGTGAATGGAGGGAGGTGGAAATGATTGCAAATTAGGGGAACTTTAATTAGGGGGGGTCCGGGTCACGATAGACAGAATTAGGGTTTGGATCCATGAGACACCGTCTATGGTCCATGGATAAATTTGCGGTCCGTAGATTGGGACCGTAAATGACATTCTAACTTGGAAAATATCAGAACTTACCTGGGATCTATGGACACTATTGACGATCCGTGGACTGAACCATGGACCGTCAATGGGGCCCGTAGACTGCTGCACCAGACTTTTTTCCTGCAGATTCTGCTTTTCGCCCCTGCATATGTAGCAACCATTAGCACGTTCTTTTTACATTTTCTGGACACTTTTTAGACACGGACCCTATGCTATGTCTAACCAACACTAAGACAAAGTAAAACAAATATCTAAATGAGTACTGAGAAGCAACTAAACAAAGAAAATTACTAAACGGAAAACAAAAACCTATTGTTGGCTAGATTTTACATCTTGGGTTGCCTCCCAATCAGCGCTTGATTTAACGTCACGGCACGACGTAGGCCTCTTGATTTTTCTGACTTCATCAAGATGATAGGCTTCAATAACTTCTTGCACACTTTCTGCCTTTCCTATATACATCTTGATCCTTTCCCCGTTAACCACTAACCTTGTTCCTTCACTGTTCTCAAGCTCAACCGCTACATGGGGAAGAACTTTTGTGAGCAAAAATGGCCAGGTCCATTTGGATTTGAGTTTGCCCGGAAACAAGCGCAGCCTAGAGTTCAATAGAAGCACAAGATCACCCACAACAAATCCTCGCTTTTCAATTCTTTGATCATGATACCTCTTCATCTTCTCCTTGTACAAGGTTGAACTTTCATAAGCTTTTATGTGAAACTCATCAAGCATATTCAAGTCATTCATTCTTTGATTAGATGCGGCTCCCCAATCCAAATTTAGCTTCTTCATCGCCCACAAAGCCTTATGCTCTAGCTTTATCGGTAAATGGCAAGACTTCCCATATACAAGTTGGTAAGGAGACATACCTATGGGGGTCTTATATGCAGTGTGATAGGCCCATAGAGCATCATCAAGATTTCTTGACCAATTCGTTCATTTAGCATTCACAGTCTTCGCCAAAATCTATTGGACACTTCAACTTGCCCGCTAGTTTGTGGATGGTAAGGAGTGCTACATTGTGGCGGATACCATACTTCTCTAGTAGTGCCTTGAACAACTTATTACAAAAGTGGGAGCCTCCATCACTGATAATCTCCCTCGGTGTACCAAATCTGGAGAAGATATTATTTTTCAAGAATGCGGTGCCACTTTTACCTTCATTGTTGGGGAGCGCAACTGCTTCCACCCACTTCGATACATAATCAACCGCAACAAGAATATACTTCATCCCATGTGAACTCACAAATGGACCCATAAAATCAATGCCCCATACATCAAACAACTCTATCACTAATATTGGATTCATAGAAAGCTCTTGCCTCTTTGAAATCCCTCATTCTCTTTGGCTACGATCACAACACTTGGTGAAATCATGAGCATCTTGGTGGATGGTAGGCTAGTAGTACCCACACAGCAAAATCTTATGCGTAGTCCGAATACCACTATGATGCCCACCAACAGGCGATGAATGGCATGCTTCAAGTACACTCAACATCTCAACCTCGGGCACACAGCGACGAATAATCCCATCAGCACAACTACGATACAAGTAAGGCTCATCCCAAAAGAATTTCTTCACATCATGCATAAACTTTTTCCTTTGGTGAAAAGAAAAGTCCAGGGGCACCAAATCGCCTGCCAAATAATTAGCAAAATCTGCGAACCAAGGAATTAGATCATAAGAAGCAGCCAATACTTGTTCATCTGGAAAAGTATCATTAATTTCAGCCCTATCACCAAGCTTAAGCATAGCCTATTCCTCTAATATGGACAAGTGATCAGCAACTTGATTTTCGGTCCCCTTTCTATCTTTTACCACAAAATCAAACTCTTGCAGTAACAATACCCATCTAATCAGCCTCGGTTTTGCATCCTTTTTCGCCATCAAATACCTCAATAAAGAATTGTCAGTATGCACTATGACCTTAGTACCAAGCAGGTAGGATCAAATTTTTTTGAATGCGAAAACCACTGCAAGAAGCTCTTGTTCAATCACAGTATAATTCTTCTGGGCCACATTTAGAGCTTTGCTAGCATAGTAAATAGGATGGGGTATTTTCTCTCGCTTCTGTCCCAATACTACACCAAGGGCCACTCCACTCGCATCGCACATTACCTCAAACGATTGTCCCCAATCTGGTGAAATAATGATAGGTGTGGTAACCAAATTCTCCTTCAGGTCTCCAAATGCTCTCAAACAAGCATCATCAAAATCAAACTTATACTCCTTTTCGAGCATTTTGCACAATAGATGTGCAATTTTAGAGAAATCTTTGATGAACCTCCTATAGAAACCTGCATGCCCAATAGATGAGCATTTTAGAGAAATCTTTGATGAACCTCCTATAGAAACCTGCATGCCAAAGAAAACGTCGAACACGTTTTACAGAGATAGGTGGTGGAAGCTTTTCAATTACCTCTACCTATGCTCTATCTACCTCAATGCCATTCTTAGAAATTCGATGACCTAGAACTATTCCTTCTTTCACCATAAAGTGGCACTTATCCCAATTCAGAACCAGATTGAAATCTTCACACCTTTTAAGCACCTCAGCCAAATGATTCAGACATCGATCAAAATATTCACCTACCACAGATAAATCATCCATAAATACCTCAATAGTGTCCTCCACCATATCAGAGAATATTGACATCATACAATGATGGAAGGTCGCTGGAGCATTGCACAACCCAAAGGGAATCCGTTTAAAGGTGAAAGTCCCATAAGGGCAAGTGAAGGTGGTCTTCTCTTGGTCATCTAGAGCTATAGAAATCTGATTGTAGCCTGAATAACCATCAAGAAAGCAATACCAACCTTTACCAGCAAGTCTATCCAACATCTGATCTATGAATGGCATACGGAAATGGTCATTTTCTGTCCAAGCATTTAGCTTATGATAGTCCATGCAGACTCTCCATCCAGTCACAGGCCGCATCGGAACAAGATCGTTTCTCTCTTTAGGAACCACAGTAATCCTACCTTTATTGGGCACACATTGAACAGGACATACCTAACTACTATCTGCAATGGGATAGATAACTCCAACATCCAACGACTTGATGATCTCTTTTTTAACTACCCTTGTATAGGCGGATTTAATCTTCTTTGGTGCTCAATACTAGGTTTGTGATCTGGCATGAGTTAGATTTTGTGGGAATAAATACCGGGAGGAATACAAATAATATATGCAATAGTCCACCCAATAGCTCGCTTGAACCTCTTTAACACAGTCACCAAGCACTCTACTTGTCTCGCATTTAAATCTGCCGCAATGATGACCGGCAAAGTATTATCTCTACCCAAGAATACATACCTCAAATGTGGTGGTAGAGCCTTAAGCTCCAATTTTGGTGCCTCCACAACAGATGGTCTTGCGGGGAGAGACTCGCGATTCTTCATGTCTAACTCATACTTCTTTGGTTTTGACTTATATTCGCACCTATCAAGTGCAGCTACCAACTCATCATATTCTTCAATACCATCACTATCAAAATTCATCATAACGGTTGCTAGTGCCTCAACACCTAGTCACTTTTCAATTTGCACTTTTGTTCTGCTCTCAACTCTGTAAGTTATCGCAGATACTGTTTGGAGCTCACCACTCTGCTTCATGGATAGACAAAAATTGAAAGTTGCTTCTTCATTGTTCAGTCTGAACTTCATCTGCCCCTTTTCCATATCAACCAACGCACACCCTGTGACAAGGAATGGCCTCCCAAGGATGATGGGAACCTAAAAATCAACCTCACAGTCAAGAATCAAAAAATCCGCCGGAAAGATAAACGACTCCACTTTCACTAGCACATCATGGAGTACACCAATGGGTCGTTTCACAGTTCGATCATCCATAAGTCACCGTATCGTAGTAGGCTTTGGATCCCTTAGACCCAACTTCTTATAAACAGACAATGGCATGAGGTTGATGCTAGCACTGAGTTCACACGATGCCTTAGCAAAGTGTAACAACCCTATAGTACATGGGATCGTGAAAGCAACATGGTCTTCCTTTTTCCTGCACAAGAGACCTTGTAGCAATAGCGCTATAATGTTGTAATCTATCATCATCTTCAAAACTCACAGACCTTTTCTTTGTCACCATATATTTCATAAACTTTGCATACCCAGGCATTTGGTCCAAAGCTTCTATCAAAGGAAGGTTGATGGAAAGTTGCTTCAACATAGTAATAAACATGCGATATTTACCATCTTCAGTCTTCTTCACTAACCTCTGTGGAAAAGGTGGTGGAGATCTAGGTATGGGGACCACTTTCTGAGATATATCTGCTTCTTTCCATGTCGCTTTCTCAGACCCTTCTCTAACCTCTACCACATCATCTTTTTTTCTAATCTCAACATCCACCATAGAAGGCATAGGTGGATCAATGGTTTTCTTACCCCCTTGAGTAGTAACTGCCATACAATGACCATCATTTTTTGGATTTTGGATGGTGTTGCTAAGAAGAGTGCATGGTTGACGTGGGTTCACTGTAGTAGACAACTGAGTCATCTGCTGCTCTAGATGCTTTATTGACACTACATGTGCATCAACTCTTTGACTAATACCAGACAAGTCATTTCTCATCTCCTTCACATTTTCATCAATTGCATCAAACCTTCTCATCATCTTCTGTATCATATCTTCAATACGCGCCATATTGCCTCCAGCTTTCCTAGTACTAGATTCTCGATTTTGAGGGGGGACATAAGGTCCAACCCGATCATTTATGTTGTCATAGTTGTTCCGGTTGTAGTTGTTGTCGTTATTGAAGTTCCCATCCAAGTATATTGACCCTCTCGGTTGTAAATGTCATAGTTTCGACCTTGGTTTCCTTGACCTTAGTGCCAATTATCCATGTTGGATCCTTGGGTATTTGGTCGAAAACCCCCCGTCTGATCATTCACCGCATAAGCATCCTCTTCATAATAACACTCTTCAACTAGTGGTGGAGTTATAGTCAAGTAATTCATAGCATTTACCTTTTCCGCACTTTCGCTCACATGCTTCAATACCAACCCTAACTCAGTTCTCATCTGAGCCATCTCCTCACGAATATTATCTGCAGACTGTTTGTTTGTAGTATGAACAGCAAATGTGTTTCTTCCAATATCCGACCTCCTAGTGCTCCATGATTTATTATTGCGAGAGATCTTCTCCAGTTTTTCTGCAATCTGAGCATATGTGCTCTCACCATATGATCCTCCAGCTATATTATCAAGCACTACTTTATTGTTGTGATCCTGCCCTCGATAGAAATATTCCTTCAGCGACTCATCATCAATACAGTGATTTGGAACACCTCTTACAAACGCAGTGAATCTGTCCCAAGAGCTACTCACAAACTCTCCAAGTAATGCCACAAAATTGTTGACCTTATCTTTGTGATTGAGATTCTTGGACGCTAGAAAATATCTTGCTAAGAACAGATCCTTCAGTTGGTCCCATGTATAGATTGAGTTATAAGGGAGCTCAGTGAACCATACAGCAGCATCGCCTGTCAGTGATAGAAGGAACACTCGCAATCCGATAACATCCATATCTAAGTCTAGTCGATCTACACAACTTCTTTTGCAAACCACTCTTAGCTTGGCTACGTGAGCATGTGGGTCCTCCGATGGACATCCCGAGAACAAGCCCCTCGCTGTAAGCAACTGTATTAAGCTACTGGTCACTACAAATGTGTACCGCGAAGGAAAAGTGGGTAGGACAAGAGGTCCATCTGAGTCAGCAATGCTTATGTTGCCACTATAGTTGTCATGCAATCGTGGGCCTAGTGGGCCATGCACCGTCACTGCATCTCCCAATTGATTTTCAGCTAGAACCTGGTTGTCTCCACCAACTACCCTCGGAGGTTGCAACTCAACTTCATCACCTAAGTTTCCTCCTATAGGATTAACTTGAAATCCTTGATTGTTCAATCTTCGTAAAGTTCGGTTCAACTCTGGATCGTAAGGAGTAAGTGATTCACCTTGGCTCCGTGTACTTGGTATACACTAGAGTCAGAACCTAAGAGAGACAAAAAGAAAAAGAAAAAGTAGAATTAGGAAATATTTGACCAAAGTTCAATAATGCAGTTAAAATTAATCTAAAAGACAATTTCCCCGGCAGCGGCGCAAAAATTTGATACGCTTAAATTACACCTCCCTAAAGAAGCATAAGCGATCGTTATCAAGTAAAGAACCCAACTTGTAGGTTGGGGTCGATCCCACGAGGAAAATGGTTTAGCCTTCACTTTAACCAACAATTATGTCCGTTTAGTCAAATTGCTTCCAGAAACAAGTAATTAAAAAGGGGGGATTTGTGAAACAAATTGTAAGAAGTTAGTAAGTAATCAGTAAACAGAAGTCAATTTCGGTTGTTATCAAGATGAGAGAATTAACTAGGGTATACATGTTCCCCACAAGCTCATAACACAGTAATCCTAGTAATTGCAATCCTTTCCTACTGTACTACATGCAAAGTGATAAGTTAGGTATCTCTAAATCCTTGATTCGGCATCTAGATAATTTCACCCCACACCTTGGTCCTGCTACCTGTGTATAACTTAATAACCCTTACCTTTACCTCATATTAGACATCACATTGATGTTTTGCTTAGTTATTACTTCGCACCAATCAACACTAGACTATTAGATAGTATCACACTAAATCTATGTTGATAATTCTTTTCTTGTTGATTACCTCCTTGGTCCGGAAAGTAGCAACAAGGAGAATTCTAACGCGTGCACTCGTTAAAAAGACTTCTAAATGAAAGAATTATCAATGCATGCAACAACACTATTCAAGAATTGCTTAGTTACTATTTATACTTTGTTAATCGGTCATGGTTCCCACAACCCTAGTTGTGGAGTTTAGTTACCCATAATCATATGAACACAATTCATTATTTTAGATGAAAGAATTTTGAACTTACGTAAGAAGAATAATAAACCCAGAAATTCAACTTGAATTGCAACACCAAAATCTTCAAAACGAACTTAAGAAATCAATAATTGCTAGGTTTGCAAGAATAATCTCCAAAATCACAAAAAAGAATTAAATTAATAATGTCTAACACTTAAAAAATGAGGTTTACATGCCCTATTTATAGAAAACAAGTGCTAAATTACAAAAAGAAACAAAATAAGAAAAGTTTGTTCAGGCACGCGTCTTCATTCCACGAGACTGACTCACGGACCATCAATGGATCTACGGTCCGTGAGTCTCTTCCGTCAGCCAGGACTTAGAAATTATTTCAGCTTCCCAAAAATCAGCTTCTCTAAAGCAAACGACGGAACTCCAGTACAGACCGTAGATCGATCTATGGTCCGTCAATCCCTTTCTGTAGCTCCACACTTGGAATCTTCAAACATCAGGTACTGGAACCCTCGCAGTATCATTCTACGGATCAACAGTACGGTCTATAGATCAATCTACGAACCGTCGATGGCCACCATGGTTCCACACTTGGTCAGATTTCCGTGATTTGCCTTCCATGCCTTACCTGCTGATCTATGGTCACCATCTACGGAGCGTCAATGGGCCTACGGTCTGTAGGTTCCTTGTTCTACATTTCTTTCAGTTGTGTCTTTACTTCTGCGCCTAAACCTCTTTCCTGCAACACATGATAAAAACACATAAAAAAACCAATACAAAAAGGCCCTAGACACACACAACTCTTAAGTGAAATGTATTAAAAATACTGTAAACTCACGGTATATCAACCCACGTCCAATTTCTTGGAGTTGAAACCCTTTGAATCTTCAAGGTGTTAGAACAAAGTCTCCAAAACCCTCTAAATCTTAAACTCCCTAAAAAACTGTAAAAAGTTTGAATAATAATAGTGATATGATGCTAAGCTAGAAATTTAAACATGTGTTTATAGTGTTTGGAAACTTGTGTTGCAGAGGACCCTTCGGCGACGTTAGTCGGGATAGCCGATACACTCGCCAATCCACCTTTTTGGTCGATTTCATCACCTTCCTGCATTATCCTTCAGCCTCTTTGCATTTTGAGTTGTTGGGCGATGTGGTACTGCTTCACGGAACTGATCGGCGACGCACCGACTGCTCCATTTCATCGCCAACTTGACATTTTCCTTCAGGGCTCAGCATACTGGAAAAAAAGGGCGATCTCTAGGCCGTTCGGTGACTCGCAAATTGGGCTCGGTGATCTTTAGGCCTTCATTTCTTCGTTCTTTTCAGCCGCCTTGTTCCTTCTTGCCAATTAGTGTCCATGCTTTGCCTCAAACTCTAAATACCTGAAACTTAAGGAGTTTCATTAGATATTGAGACAAAATATGAATTTGAGGACACTAATTCTATCAAAATATAGCCTTAAATGAGTCCAATTTGTGGACTCATTAGTAGCAAAGAGAGAATCGACTGGAAGTGGCTGATACTGCTAGGATCCGTGAGTTCTTAAAAATGAATCCTCAAAGCTTCACTGGTTCAAGTGTCACTGAGGATCCGGAAAACATTGTTGAAGAAATTCTGAAGGTTTTTGAGATTATGCATGTTACTGATGCTGCGAGAGTGGAACTAGTTACGTATCAACTAAATGGTGTCGCTAGAATCTAGTTTGACCATTGGAAGAAGGGTAGAGCTTAGGATGCACCGATTGTGAGCTGGGCTATGTTTGAGAAGGCCTTTTTAGGGCGTGTCTTTTCTCGAGAACTGAGAGAAGCATAGGTATGATAATTCCTTACTCTTAAGCAGGAATCTATGAGCGTGAACGAGTATAGCATTAGGTTCACCCAACTTTTTTGTTATGCTTAGGAGATGGTTGCTGATATGAGGAGTCGGATGAGTCTGTTTGTTACTGGGTTGTCTCGTCTGTCAAGCAAAAAGGGTAAGGCAGCTATGCTGATGGGAGATATTGACATAACAAGACAGATGATCCATGTGCAGCACGTTGAGGAGGATAAGTTAAGGGATAGAGAGGAGTTACGGAACAAGAAGGCTAAGACATAAATGAATGAGTCCGAACAGCAGAAGAGTAATGCCAACCAGTCACATTTCCAACAAAAGTAAAAAGGGACCTACTCTATGATCTGCTAGTGCACCTGCACCAAGGAACAAAGGTGAGTTCAACAATTAGAATTCACTAAATTTCAGAGCTAGACCTGCACAGTCTCAAGGTAGTGTGGCTCAAAGAGGTAATTGGAATCGTACATGTGCTAAGTGTGGTAGGAACCACCCAGGAACATGTCGTGACGGATCCACTGGTTGCTTCAAGTGTGGTCAATAGGGTTACTTCATGAAAGAGTGTCGTAAGAACAGGCAGGGACATGGAAATAGGGGAAATAGAGCCCAATCTTCTTCAGTTGCTCCACCAGACAAAGTTGCACCTAGAGGAGCTACTTCGGGGACTAGCGGAGGAGAAAACTGTCTATATGCTATCACTAGTCACCAAGAGCAAGAGAATTCTCCAGATGTTGTCACTGGTATGATCAAAGTCTTTACTTATGATGTTCATGCTTTGCTAGATCCAGGAGTGAGTCTATCTTTGTGACTCCTTATATTTTCATGAATTTTGATATTCTTTCTGAGCAACTTCTTGAGCCCTTCAGTGTTTCTACACCTGTTGGTGAGTCTGTTCTAGCTGAGAGAGTTTAATGTGATTGTACCATTTCCGTCAGTCACAAGAACACTATGGCTGATTTAGTTGAGTTAGATATGGTAGATTTTGTTGTCATCTAGGTATGGACTGGCTGCATGCTTGCTATGTCTCAGTCGATTGTAGAACTCGAGTTGTTAAGTTCCAATTTCCAAATTAGCCAGTTATTGAATGGAGAAGTAGTTCAGCAGAGCCTAAGGGTCATTTTATTTCATACCTTAAGGTGAGAAAGTTAGTTTCCAAGGGTTGTGTCTATTACTTAGTCCGAGTTAATGACTCTAGTCTTGAGAGACCTCTTATCCACTCAGTTTCAGTTGTGAGTGAGTTTTTACAGGTCTTTCAAGAAGATCTTCTCGGAGTCCCTCCTAAGAGAGAAATAGACTTCGGTATAGATATTCTTCCTGATACTCGTCCTATCTCTATTCCTCCATATAGAATGGCTCTAGCAGAGTTGAAAGAGTTAAAAAAGTAGTTGAAAGATCTTCTTGAGAAAGGTTTTATTAGACCAAGTGTCTCACTTTGGGGCGCTCCGGTCTTTTTTTTGAGAAAGAAAGATGATTCTTTTAGAATGTTTATAGATTACCATCAGTTGAACAAGGTTACTATCAAGAATAAGAATCCTCTTCCGAGAATTGATGATATCTTCAATCAACTTTAGAGTGCCACTTGTTTTTCTAAGATAGACCTTAGATAAGGCTATCATCAGTTGAGAGTAAGAGAAAGTGATATCCCTAAGACAACCTTCAAGACCCGCTATGGTCTTTATGAGTTCCTAGTTATGTCCTTTGGTTTGACCACTGATCCTGCAACACTCATGGACCTTATGAACAGAGTATTCAAGCCTTATATAGATATGTTTGTTATCATATTCATTGATGACACTCTAATCTATTCAAGGAATGAGGAAGATCATGCTAGTCATCTCAGAATAGTTCTTCAAACTCTCAAGGATAAGGAGTTATATGCTAAGTTTTCTATGTGTGAGTTTTGGCTTGAGTTTGTGGCATTATTAGGCCATATTATTTCCGGTGATGGAATTCGAGTTGGCACTCAAAAGATAGAGGCAGTGCAGAACAAGCCTAGACCGTCGACTCCTACTGACATTAGGAATTTCTTTGGATTGGCTGGCTATTACAAAATATTCATCGAGGGATTCCCATCCATTTTAACTCCTTTGACCAAGTTGACTAAAAAAATAGTTAAGTTTCAATAGTCTGAAGCTTGTGAGAAAAGCTTTCGAAAATTTAAAAGTGGTTGACTACTGCCCTAGTATTGACCTTACTAAAGGGTACGAAAGGTTTTGTGGTATATTGTGATGCATCTAAAGTCAGTTTGGGTTGTGTGTTAATGCATAATAGTAAGGTTATAGCTTATCTATCACGCCTCAAATCCCATTGTGACGGGTAGGCACTTGATGCCGTAAAGGCTTGAGAGGACCCACATATAACCTGTATATACTATGCGTTTAGCCAAGATAATCATGAAGCTCTAACAAGTATACTTATAAGCTATAATGATAAAAAGAACAAGATAAGTAGGCTCAAAATATATACAACTGACTCGGCCATTAAGGCCACAACTATTAAGGAACAAACCATAACTCAATGTTATGCATTAGTTTACAAAGCCTATATAAGATAGAAAGACTTAGCATAGGTCAGGACAGAGCCCGCCTTACCCTTAACTATGATACAATACCAAAATGAATCTACAAAGGGCTCAGTAAAGCTCCGAATCAACCTAGAGCTTACCAGAAGTAGTTGACTGTCATGTGCTCCTATTAAGGAGGTTTACTAGCTAGAGTACTTGTGCCTGCAACATGAAATGCAGTATCTCCTATGAGAGACGTTTGTACGAAAAAATGTACTGAATATATAAGGCAATAACGTATATCAAACAAGGGCTCGAATGAAATCAAGTATCAATATATGAGTGTGTAGATCATAACAGAAGACCACATTTGTTTACTCTTGTGAGATCATGTATGTTACATTTTTTTCTTTAGTTTTCTGTACTTTATAATCTTTATAGGGCATGTGAAACAAATGCCAGCTGATCAGTGGTAGAAGAGGATGACCCATGATAGGCATTTTAATCCCAGGGATATTGTCCTCATAATTACACAAATTGGGATCGTCCCACGCTAGGATTTTTCCCCTTAGCTGCCACCCTTCTATACTAATTGGGATCAGCCCATGCTAGTCTTTCACCCCTGAGCTGCCATTCTTCTATACCAATTGGGATCGACCCACGCAAGGCTTTTTTTCACTCCCCGAGCCTACCCCCTGGAAATAACACGGGACCTAGGATCATGAGTGACCCCAAGCTAACCCTTCTGGCATAATCATAAGCATACTAAAACAAACTGAATCAATAAATAATGTGCGGAAGCTAAATCGTGATAAAACTTAAATGATGGGGGATACCCATATACTAAGTCTGAATATATGAAAACTGAGAGTTTGAATACAAATGAAAAGTCAAACTCTAAGACTAAAGCTGAAACTAACTATGTCTAATATAAGCCTCTAAACTGACTAGAAATGCTAGGACATGCCCCAGCTAGATCTAGCAAAACTGAAACTAAATCTAAAAGCGAGAAAACAATCATATCACAAGTCCTGGAATAATGATAACTCACCACTGATGCTGCTGAAATGAAGATCGAGAACCGATTTATGCGTGATTTGACTGCTGAGGACCTGAACCTATATCACGAGAAGATGTAGCACAAAGTATGCATCACTACTTGAAAGGTACTGAGCATGTAGAATAGAGTAAAGCTGAATAATAATCATAACTAAATAAGCAACAAAGCAATAGTATAATCTGAATAGGATAAGGATGTTGAAAGTATTGTACATGACTAAACCGAATGCATGGACCAAATTATAACATGCTTAGACTGAGTACTGTACTATACTGATAATATGGTTAATGCAATGGAATCTGACTTAACTGTAAGGGAGCTACTAATAATCGACAAAAAAGCACATAAGCTATATGTGGAGTCTGATGTATACGCCCCATCGAGAGGACCGAATAAACCCTGCCATAGGTATAGAGGCATGCTGGCATCAATAAATGATGCTCACAGAGGGAACTTACAACCTACGTTGCACATAGTTCTGGGACTTGAGGATGACTGACCCTAGTCCACTCGGTATTAAGCTTCTCCCAATTGATTAAGTAATTAACATTCTTTGACTGAATTGTTGTAATACTGGATAGCTCAAAATATTGGCATGCAAAATGAGAATGCAACATTAATATGTTGATAATGGGCATTCAAAAACTGAGGCATGCATGTACATATCTAAAATATTTGACCTAGCATGTGTAATTCATGAACTAAAAGAACTACATAGCTAGGGTTCTGAATTTATGAAAGAATCTACACCAAAAGATACTTAATTCATGATAATCTGACTTAGATAATTCGAATAGCTAAATTCCTATAATTTCTAACATTCAAGAAACCCTAGGTCTAGATAATATTAAGGGGATTAAGATTCTGACTAAAATCTAGGGACTTAATGGGTGAAAGGAACCCACTAGTGAAATCTCACATACCTGATGACGAATTCCACGGAGAAATCTTTCGATTTTGGGGCTGGAACTAAAGGAAACTTGTTGCGTTCTTGAACTAGGGTTGTTGACCTATTTCTCCTCTTACGCTCTAATTTTTCTATGTTTTGAAGAATGATCTTACTCAGGTAAGTTCTAGGTGTGTTTCTATGTTAAAACTGAACAAAACCACGTAATTTAGGGTTTAAACGATGTAGTGTAGGGGTCCAACGTACAAGAAAAAGACCAAAAAACCCCTGACTTAACTTTTGTCGGGATCATCGACGGACGGGACCGATGCACCGTCGATCGACTGACATTCTATGCTAGTCAACCGTCAGTTGCAACTGGAGCCTGGAATCAGAGGGTCCGACCTACGGCCCTGGACCACGGACCGTGGTCTGACCTACAGTCTGTAGGTCTGGGCATGGGTCAGGATTAGATTTTTTTTTGGGCTGAGTCTGGTGTGGTATGCAGATGCGAACCACGGACCACCAACATGGGCCGTGGGTCACCCTAGAGTCCGTGGGTGGCAACCGTGGGTTGCATTTGTAACTTCTGGAAATCTACAACGGCGTCTGTTTTCGGATACGGGGTGTTACATTATCTCCCCCTTGGGAATACTCATCCTCGAATGAAGACTAACTAGCTGAAATGGAGGGAGAGAGCTGTAACCCCTACCACTAGACACTGGAAATTGATTTTTGACTTAACCAAGTTCCAAGAACATGCAAATACAATGAAAATGCAAGTACAAACTGAAGGAACAAAATACTAAGACTGAATTTATGCATGAATGACTAAAAAACATAAGAGGAACTATTACCTCAAGCTGGAATGGAATCGGAAGGACAGAGGTGAGGATACATGGCCTTCATGGCAGCTTCTGCTTCCTAAAAAGCTCCCTTTACGGACTGACTCCTCCACAAAACCTTGACTGAAGCGACTTCTTTATTTCTCAACCTTCGAACCTGACGATCAAGGATTTCAACTGGTACCTCTTGATAAGTGAGACCATCCTTCACAGCCACACTTTCTAAAGGACAATAGATGTTGGATCACCCACACACTTCTTCAACAACGAAATGTGAAAAACCGGGTGTACTGCTACTAGTTATGCTGGAAACTCTTACTCATAAGCCACTTTACCAACTCTTTTCAAGATCTTATAAAGGCCTACATATCTAGGACTAAGCTTCCCTTTCTAGCCAAATCTCATCACCCTCTTCATAGGTGACACTTTCATAAAAACTCAATCATCAACTTAGAACTCTAAATCCCTTCTCCTTACATTTTCTTAGGACTTCTGGCAACTCTGGGCTGTCTTAAGTCTATCTCTAATGAGTTGCACTTTCTCCATGGAATCATGAACTGATCTGGCCCTATCAAGGCTGCTTTACCTACCTCAGACCACCAACTGGATATCTATATCTACGCCCATACAATGACTCATAAGGGGCCATCTGAATGTTGGAATGGTAACTATTATTGTTGGCGAACTCTATAAGAGGAAGGTGATCATCCCAACTACCCTTGAAATTGATCACGCAAGCTCTCAACATCTCCTCTAAGGCCTGAATGGTACGCTCTGCCTGACCATTCATCTGTGGATGAAATGTTGTGCTAAGATTAACCTGAGTACCAAGACCCTTCTGAAACGACTTCCAGAAATAAGAGGTAAACTAAGGACCTCTATTTGAGATAATAGACAAAGGATCCCCATGCAACCTGACTATCTCATTAATGTAAAGCTTGGCGTAGTTTTCCGCCGAATCTGTAGTTCTAACCGCCAAAAAATGAGCAGCCTTAGTAACTCCATCAACATCACCTAAATGGAGTCATGTTGTCTGCGAGTACGAGGTAAACCTGTAATGAAGTCCATGTTGATCACTTCCCACTTCCAAGTAGGATTGTCGATCTCTTGCGAAATACCTCGTGGTTTCTAATGTTCTACCTTGACTTGCTGACAATTGGGGCACTTAGTCACGAAATCTGCTATATCTCTTTTCATTCCATTCCACCAAAAGACTTCCTGCAGATCATGGTACATCTTAGTGGCTCTTGGATGAATATAATATCTGCAGTTATGAGCTTCTGCAAGAATCTGCTGTCTCAACTCACCCACCTTAGGAACACATAATCGACCATGATAGTGAAGTAGACCATCTCCCCTTTGGGAGAAAACCTCAACTCTCTGTTGATGGATGGCATCTTTTAGTTGAAGCAATATCGGATCACCGTCTTGATTTTCCTTCACCTCCACTACCAAAGAAGATTCTTCCTCATTCTGAACTGTTACACCACCATCTGATATGCTCATAAGACAAACTCCTAGACGAGCAAGTCTGTGAACATCTTTCACTATTTCATTGCTTTCTTCCTCAACATGTTCTATACTACCCATAGAGAGTCTACTAAGAGCATGTGCTACTACATTGGCCTTACGAGGATGGTAATGCACACTAATATCATGATCTTCGAGGAACTCTAGCCATCTCCTCTGGCGAAGAATCAACTCTTTCTGGGTGAACACATACAGAAGGCTCTTATGGTCTGTGCGCACATACACGTGAACACCATACAAGTAGTGGCTCCAACTCTTAAGTGCAAACACCACTGCTGCAGGCTTGAGGTCATGAGTTGGATAGTTCTTCCCATGTAACTTGAGCTATCTAGAAGCATAAGCTATAACCTTACCTCGTTGCATCAACACACAACTTAGGCCGACTCTGGATACATCACAATAGATCACATAACCATCTGAACCCTTTGGTAAAGTCAAAATAGGAGTTGTAGTCAACCTAGTTTTCAATTTTACGAAGCTTTTCTCACAGTCATCTGACCACTGAAACTTGACCTTTTTCTGAGACAACTTAGTCAACGGAGAGGCTATGGATGAAAATCCTTCCACGAACCATCTGTAATAACTCGCTAGATCAAAAAAACTTCTGATATCTATAGGAGAGGTAAGTCTGGGCCATTGTTTCACTTCTTCTATTTTCTAGGAATCTTCTCAAATCCCCTCTCTAGAGACAATATGCCCAAGGAACGCAACAAATTGCAACCAAAACTCACATTTGCTAAAATTAGCGAATAACTAGCGATCTTTGAAAGTTTGCAGAACAACCCTCAAATGATTCGCATGTTCTTCCTCATTCCTAGAGTAAATGAGAATATCATTAATAAAGACGATAGCGAACAAGTCCAAGTACTGCTTGAACAACATGTTCATTAAATCCATGAAGGATGCAGGAGAATTGGTTAGTCCAAATGACATAACTACGAATTCATAATGACCATACCGAGTTTTGAAGGTTGTCTTCGGAATGTCACTATCTCTAACTTTGAGTTGATGATAACCCGATTTGAGGTCTATTTTTGAGAAATGACTAGCACCCTGAAGTTGGTCAAATAAGTCATCAATCCTTAGGTTGGGATACTTATTCTTGATTGTGACCTTGTTCAACTACCTATAGTCAATGCACATTCTGAGAGAACCATCTTTCTTCTTCACGAACAATACTGGAGCACCCAATGGCGAAAAACTAGGTCTAATGAAGCCCTTATCTAGAAGGTCTTTCAACTGCTCTTTCAATTCCTTAAGCTCCGCTGGAGACATTTTGTAAGGAGGAATAGAAATAGGATGGGTATATGGAAGGATATCAATTCCATAGTCAATTTCCCTTTTAGGAGGAACTCCAGGAAGATCTTCTGGAAACACTTTTGGGAACTTATTAACTACTAGAACCGACTCAAGTGTTGGGGTCTCGGAGCTTGAATCCTTAACCCGAACTAGACGATAGAGATAACCCTTAGCGATCATCTTTTTGGCCTTAATGTAAGAAATGAATTGACCCATAGGCGCTAAGCTACTACCCTTCCATTCTAAGATTGGTTCTTCTGGAAACTGAAAACGAACAATCCTAGTTCTATAATCGACTGAGGCATAATAGAAATGTAACCAATCCATGCCTAGAATGGCATCGAAGTCTACCATTTCTAACTCTACAAGATTTGCTAAGGCGACTTTCTGGGAGACTATGACAGGCCAATTTATGTTTACCAGTCAAGCCATAACTGGGTCACCGACTGGAGTAGAGACTGAGAAGAGTTCTGAGAAAGTTTCTGGACTAATATTGAAGTTGACTGCTATATAAGGAGTTACAAAGGAAAGAGTAGCCCCTACGTCTAATAAAGCATAAACATCTAAGTCAAAGACTCGTAATGTACCAATGACTATATCGGGAGAGTCTTCCTGATCCTGGCGAGCCTGAAGAGCATACAACCTATTTTGGCACTGACTGCCACCTATACCAGATGACTTACCTACTGAGTCGGGCGACCTGCTGGTGCTGCTGAAGTTGTGGACTGAGCTCTACTAATATTGCCTCATTGACCCTGTTTAGAAGGACAATTTTTCAACCTGTGACCAGACTGACCACACCCAAAACACCGTTCCCTTCCTGCAAGATACTCGCCTGGATATTTCTTACCACACTTAGAACAAGTTGGATAGGTTCTGATACTTGAAATACTACCTTGAGACTTGGAGCCCTATTCCCTACCTTTCTGATCATTTCGGAATTTGGAGGATGGAACACTAGCTGATGAAGGAGCTTGAGTTGAACACTTCTGCTGAATCTGCGAGCGATTTCCACCACCCGATTTATGTTGAGAATAATCATGGTTGCCTATCCTAGCCTTCTTATTATCCTTGGCATGTTCCCTAAGCTTATCACCCTCAACCTGCTGAGCATGAGACATGAGCCTAGAGATGTTCATATCTTCAAGTAACATGGCATTTCTACACTCTATTTTCACAAGATCGGATACCCCATACATGAACTTGTTCATTTGAGCCCTGGAATCAGCAACCATGTGAGGAGAATACCTGGAGAGTTGGGTGAACTTGAGTCCATACTATTGGATCATCATAGAACCCTGCCTCAAATTCATAAACTCCTGAGCTTTTGCCTCCCTCAACTCCCTTGGGAAGAACCTGTCCAGAAGGGTTTCACTGAAGCATTCCCAAGTGAAAGGAGTTGCATATGTACCCATGTTCTCTTTCCACTAAGTATACCAGATATGAGCTACATCCTTAAGCAGGTAAGATGCCAACTCAACCCAATCATTCCCAGTTACGTTCATCAATCCAAAGATCTTCTTGACCGCATGATGAAGTTTAAGGGATCCTCACCAGTCTGCGATCCTAAGAACTCAGGCGGATTCATCCTAACAAAATCCTGAACTCTAGCTGCAGCTGACCCAACATTAGCATTTGTCGGAACTACAACCTGCTCATTATTGTGGTTGGTCACACTCTAAGCCTAATACTGGATAGAATTCCGAAAATTAGTATTTGAAACTTCCTGATTTGGGACTGGAGGAACTCCATTAGCAATGTGTGCATTCGCACCCCTACCATAAGCTCTATGAGAAGGCATGATCTGAAATGCATAACGATGAGTCATAACGATGACTTAGATCATACCTTACCCACAATAAGAGTAACAAAGAAAGTGAAGTTTTCTTAAAACACTTTGTAGCCTCCCTTTCATTAGATGTGATGCACTTCACACCCATAAAAAGGAATCTACTCAGTGCAGCTTTTCAGATATCCTAGGACTCTTAAACCTAGTTCTCTGATACCAAGTTTGTCACGCCCCGAGGCTACCCCCTGGACGTAACACGGGACCTAGGATCACGAGTGACCCCAAGCTAACCCTGCTGGCATAATCATAAGCATACTAAAACAAATTGAATCAATAAATAATGTGCAGAAGCTAAATCATGATAAAACTGAAATGATGGTGAATATCCATATACTAAGTCTGAATATATGAACTGAGAGTTTGAATATAAATGAAAAGTCAAACTCTAAGACTAAAGCTAAAACTAACTATGTCTGATATAAGCCTCTAAACTGACTAGAAATGCTGGGACTTGCCCCAGCTAGATCTAGCAAAACTGAAACTAAAGCTAAAAGTGAGAAAACAATCATATCACTAGTCCTCAAAGAATGAGGACTCACCAATGATGATGTTGAAATGAAGATCGGGAACCGATCTATGCATGATCTGACTGTTAAGGACCTGAACCTACATCATGAGAAGATGTAGCGTAGAGTATGCGTCAGTACTTGAAAGGTACTGAGCATGTAGGATAGAGAAAAACAGAATACTAATCATAATTGAACAAGCAACAAAGCAATAGTATAATCTGAACAAGATAAGGATGCGGAAAGAACTATACATGACTAAACCGAATACAATGACCAAGTTATAGCATGCTGAGACTGAGTACTAAGCTATACTGACAATATGGTCAATGCAATGGAATCTAACTGAACTGTAAGGGAGCTACTAATAACCGACATAAAACAACATGAGCTAAATGTGGAGTCCAATGTATACGCCCCACCGAGAAGACCCAATATACCCTGCCATAGGTATAGAGGCATGATGGCATGATCACTAAAATGATGACCACATAGGGGACTTACAACCTACGTGGCACGTAGTTCTGGGACTTGAAGGTGACTGACCCTAGTCCACTGGGCATTAAGCTTCTCCCAATTGATTAAGAAACTAACATTCTATGACTGAAATGGTGTACTAATTGATAGCTCAAAATACTGGCATGCAAACTGAGAATGCAACATTAATATGTTGATAATAGACATTCAAAAACTGAGGCATACATATACATATTTGAAATATCTGACCTAGCATGTGTAATTCATGAACTAAAAGAACTACATAGCTAGTGTTCTAAATTTATAAAAGAATCTACACCAAAAGATATTGAATTCATGATAATCTTACTTGGATTATTCTAACAGCTAAAACATCAATTTCTAACATTCAAGAAACCCTATGTCTAGTTAATATTAAGGGGATCAAGATTCTGATTGAAATCTAGGGACCTAATGGGTGAAATGAACCCACTAGTGAAATACCACATACCTGGTAACGAATTTCATGGAGAAATCTTTCGATTTTGGGGCTGGAACCGAAGGAAACTTGTTGCGTTCTTGAACTAGGGTTCTTGACCTCTTTCTCCTCTTACGCTCTAATTTTCCTAAGTTTTGAAGAATAATCTGACCCATGTAAGTTCTAGGTATGTTTCTAGGCTAAACTTGCAAAAACCACGTAGTTTAGGGTTTCAACGACGTAGTTTAGGGGTCTAACGCACAAGGAAAAGACCAAAAGACCCCTGACTTAACAGATGTCGGAGTAACCAATGGACGGGACCGATGTACCGTTGATCGACTGATGATCCGTGCTGGTCAACCGTCAGTCGCGACTGGAGGCTGGAATTAGAGTGTCCAACCTACAGCCCTAGACTACGGACCGTGGTCTGACATACGGTCAGTAGGTCCTAGCGTGGGTCAGGACATAGATTATTTTCTGGGGCTTAGTCTGGGGAGGGTTGCAGATGCGAACCACGGACCACCAGCATGGGCCGTGGGTCACCCTACGGTCTGTGGGTGGCAACCATGGGTTGCACCTGTAACTTCTGGAAATCTGAAACGGGGTCTATTTTCGGATACGGGGTGTTACATTTTTCCCTTGGGCTGCCACCCATAATTATACAGATTGCTTCACTTAGATTCTTTAATCATTGAGATTGTTGTTTTGGTGGTCATAATCATTTTTTTATATTTGGAACTACGGACCAGTAGTAGAAGACTTGAAAATAATAACTTCAAGGCAGTAACAATGACATAAGGAGCTATGTAACATCAATGCATTACGTGTGAGCTTAAATGACACAATTGACTTCAATTGACTAAGAGGAGAATTCACCAAACTTGGTTTTGCAAATACCATTTCTATACTAGCACGTAGGAGGAAGATAATTACACAAATGTAAATGAATGGGCATATAATGAAGTAATTTGACACACTAAGGAAATGGGGGAATATTGTTATCCATATTGTAGATCATATGCTGCCACTATGTTTCCTTTATTAGGAATAGAACCTAGGAAGTTCACTTCATTGATATTAATCGCAAGTATCAGATTTAATGCCAAGGTATATGGAATCGAATAGCCTTACATACCTGGCTATACAATTCAAAAAGTATGACTTAAGCTCCTTCTCTTCAGATTACTATTCTACAATAAAATAAGTTGTAAGGTTAGTGTTACTAGCTATACAACCAATTTGAGCAACTTGATCTCACCAAAATAGTAACCAAGCAATAAACATGCAATTTATCTAGCCAGTGTTTTCTTTCCTTCCCTTTCCCTTTAGGCGCATCTATATGCTATACGACCTTCTTATCAAGTCCTCCCCAAAACTCCCTCCAATATTTAATTCCTTTAACGTCTCCATGAGTTCTCCACACATCCAGTCACATCCCTTATCATAACATACATAAAACAGTCCTTAAACATAATAATGTAACAGAAACAATATAAATCACGGTTTGTGATCACAAGCACTTGAAGAGCTAACATTACTTTTAAAATGCTCAAACAAGCTCATAATTGAATTTAAAGAGGACTCCCCTCCATGGTTGTCCCAACATGTATTAACCACCAGAACATCCACCCCAATATTACACCATGTAAAAGAACCAATTTCAAACTCACTAAAACATACAAAATATCCTAATTAACTAAAGCACAAGAGGGAGAAAATTGCAGTAGCTTACCTTGCTGGAAAGAACTACCACTTGCTAAGACTTGGATTCTTCAAGGTAAAGGTTGTCCTCCTCAACTTGTCTTAACTTATACTTTCCAATAGCTTGAACATCTTAATATTCAAGAACCCTAATAGTATATAATGGTTGTTGTATGAAGCTAAGAGAGAAGAGAGAAAGCTCTAGAAATCAGATTTTCGTCAAAGTAAAACCTGGTTGGAAAAAGATTATATCAATCCCTTTTAAAGGGACCTTCTTTGGCAGACTTTCTCACTCATTTGGGCCATAAATTATGAAGTAGGTGATCCACCTACTTGGACTTTTAACTTGGGACTTTTTGGACTTAAAAATATTGGGCCTTGGCTGTCCATTTTCCCGTTATTCTTCTATTCAACTTGGCCCAGATTAATGAAAGTAGGTGGTAGTGTACTTGGCCCAATAACATTGTCAAAAGTGTCTTAGTAGGTGATGCACCTACTTGGTCTTTTAGGCTTGTCAATAAGTCAAAGTAGGTGATGCACCTACTTGTCACCTACTAGCTTAGTTAAGTCTTAGTAGGTGATGCACCTACATGGTCCTTTGGGCTAGTCAACAAGTCAAAGTAGGTGATGCACCGACTTGTCACCTTCTAGCTTAGTTAAGTCAAGAAAGCAGCTCACTTATTTTATTTCATTTTCTAAATCTTACTTCCTTTTTCTTTAACTTAGCACTTCACCTCAAACTTTAAGCTCAAATTTGACCTTACTATCTCGAGTTTAAATGCTTTCGTAGGAGTTGACTTGGAATATACACGCTGAAACATGCAAGGCAAAAAAACACCTTCCAAATTATTTTAAACCAACATTACTGAGCTAAGAAATATGGTCCCTCACACATACCATAAGTCTATGTCAAGTTTCATATAAATAAAAGTAGCATATGGAGAATACATGGCATTACATCCTCCCCTCCTGAAGAACATTCGTCCTCGAATGTTAGCATAGTAGCCAGGTCCAAACCACTTCAAGCCTAAGATAAATAATATTATTAGCTACATAGTTCATATAAACTTATAATTACCCATCAATGCATCAACTCAACACTTTGACATTTCCCTTTAGATTGAAATAAATGAGGATACTTAGACTTTATTCCTTGTTCTGCTTCCCATGTAACCTCTTCCACTTGTTGGTTTCTCCATAACACTTTGCCAGATGCTACTTCTTTATTTCTCAACTTCCTAACTTGTCAATCCATAATAGCAATGGGTACTTCTTCGTAGGTGAGATCTCCCGTAACTTGTACATCTTCAATAGGAGTTGTACGAGATAGGTCACCTATGCATTTTCAAAGCATTAAGACATGAAACACCGGATGAATGGTTGAAAGCTCTTGAGGTAGCTCTAACTCATATGCAACATGTCCAATTCTTTCAACAATCTTATATGGCCCTATATAGCGTGGACTCAACTTTCCCTTTTTACCAAATATCATTACCCCTTTCATTGGTGACACGTTCAAGAACATCCAATTCCGTATAGAGAATTCTAATCCTCTCCTTCTAACATCTGCATATGATTTTTGTTGACTTTGAGCTATTTCTAGCCACTGCTCTATCATTTTTACTTTATCCATAGCTTGATGAACAATATTTGTCCCGAATAAAGGAGTTTCACCTGTTTCGAACTAGCCAATTGGGGATCCACACTTTCTCCCATATAAAGCTTCATAAGGTGCCATTTGGATACTAGAATGGTAGTTGTTGTTATAAGCAAATTCAATAAGTGGTATAGTATCATCCCAGCTACCCTTGATGTCTAATATACAAGCTCGCAGCATATCTTCAAGTGTTTGAATTGTACGTTCTGCTTGACCATCCATTTGAGGGTGAAAGGTTCTACTTAAATTCACTTGTGTTCCCAAACTCTTCTAAAATAACTTCCAAAAATTTGCAGTGAATTGAGATCCTCTATCAGATATTATTGATATTTTATAGAGATTGGCACTCCATGTAGTCGAACTATCTCTTTAATGTACAACCTTGCATACTCTTTAGCTGTATAAGTAGTCTTCACCGGCAAGAAGTGCGCTGATTTAGCGAGTCTGTGAACTATTACTTATATGGAATCAAACTTCCAAAATGAGCGAGGCATACCAGTGACAAAATCCATGTTGATCATGTTCCACTTCCAAATTGGAAGTTCTATATGCTGCATATAACCTCCCGGCTTTTGGTGCTCTACTTTTACTTGTTGACAATTTGGAAATTGAGCCACAAATTCCACAATGTTCTTCTTCATGTCACCCCACCAATACATTTCTTTCAAGTCATGATACATTTTAGTTGACCCCGGATGGACAGAATATCTTGAATGATGTGCTTTCATCATAATCATCATTCTTAATTCATCTACATTAGGTACACACAATCTGTTTTGACACCGAAGTACTCCCTCTTGCATAAGCTGAAACTCCTTTGTCATACCATCTTGTACATTCTCCATAAGCTGTAATAAAATATGATAAGTGTGCTGCTTCTCTTTCACTTCCACTACTAATGAGGATTCTGCCGCATTTTGTACAATAACCTCTTTCGTCCGGAGATTCAAGAAGGTGAACCCCCAAGCTAGCTAGTCAGTATAGATCTTTAGTTATCTCTTGTCTTCCCGTGAACTTCCCATAAGTGCTTGAAATTGTCTTACGACTTAAAGCATCAGCTACCACATTTGCTTTCCCAGGATGATACAAAAAATCAATGTCATAATTTTTTAATAACTCAAGCCACCTTCGCTGCCTTAGATTCAAGTCCTCTTGCTTAAAGATATATTTCAAACTCTTGTGATCAGTATATATGTCAACATGAAATCCATACACGTAGTGGCGCCATATCTTCAAAGCAAATACAACTTATGCTAGCTCTAAATCATAGGTTGGATAATTTTTCTCTTGTGGCCACAGCTGCCTTGAGCCATAAGCTATTTCTTTACCATAATGCATCCATACACATCCTAATCCCACTCCTGAAGCATCACAATACACTGCATACCCTTCTGTTACATCTGGAAGTAACAATACAGGAGTAGAAGTTAATTTATTCTTCAACTCTTGGAAGCTTCTTTCACATGCATCACTCCAATGAAACTTGGTTTCTGTGTGTGTTAGCTTTGTTAAGGGTGCAACAATGGAAGAGAATCCTTCAACGAACCTTCTAATAACCTGCCAATCCAAGAAAACTACAGATCTCCGTAGGCGTTGTAGGTATTGGTCAGTTTTACATGGATTCTATCTTTTGAGAATCAACCTTTATTCCTTTGTCATATAAAATATGACCTACGAATGCCACATATTTACACCAAAACTCACATTTAGAGAACATTTCATAAAACTTACGATCACGGAGAATTTGTAAAACATGTCGCAAGTGATTAGCATGGTCCTCTTCCAATCATGAATACACCAAAATGTCATCTATGAATTCTGTCATGAACACATCTAGAAATGGCATGAACACTATTCATCAAATCCATAAAAGCAGCTGCTGCATTTGTTAGCCCGAATGACATAACTAAAAAATCAAAATGACCATACCGTGTTCAAAAAGATGCCTTGGGTATATCTTGATCTTTGACCCTCACTTGGTGATAACCCGACCTCATTTCGATCCTTGAGAATCACTTAGCACCTTGTAACTGATAAAAAAAATCATCAATTCTAGGGAGGGGATATTTTTTCTTAATAATTACCTTATTCAACTACTGGTAGTCAATATACATTCTTAACGACCCATCTTTCTTACGTACAAATAAAAATGGTGCTCCCGATGGGGACATACTAGGCCTTATGAATCCCTTTTCTAACAAGTCTTTTAATTGCTCCTTCAACTCCCGTAATTCTATCGGGGCCATTCTATATGGACGGATGGATATAGGTTGACTATCTTGAGTTACATCCATACAAAACTCTACTTCTCGTTCTGGAGGCTAACCCAAAAGATCTTTAAGAAATACATCGGGAAATTCATTTACCACTAGAATGGATTGAAGAGTTGGTGACTCCAAATCTATATTTTTCACCCTTACTAGCTGACATATGTATCCTTTGGAAATCAACTTCTTTGCCTTAAGGTACGAAATAAACTTACCTCTTGGTGCCCCAATATTACCTTTCCATTCAAGGACTGCCTCTTTTGGGAAATGGAAACGCACCATCTTAGTTCAGCAATCTACCGTGGCATAACAAGAAGCTAACCAATCCATACCCATTATAACATCAAAATCTACCATTTTTAGCTCAATAAGGTCAGCCAATGTATCACAATCACAAACAGTTACAATGCAATTATGATAAACCCTTCTAGCTATTATAAACTCAACAATCGGTGTAGAAACTTCAAATGGCTTCACAAGTAATTCTGGTGTTCTTTTCAACTTACCAGCAATTAATGGAGTAATATATAACAATGTAGACCCTGGATCAATTAGTGCATGTACAATATGTGAAAAGATGGACAATGTACCTATAACCACATCCGGCGTAGCTTCCAAATTTTGTCGACCCCCCAGACCATATGTGCAATTCTGAACTCCACTAGAACTAGTTGCTCCCCTAGCTCCTCTACCACGACCTGTAGGCATCTGTAGTCACCTACCTAAAGAAGGTGTTGATGAGGACAATGCAGCAACTGATCTAGTAGGCTCTGCAACACCACTCATGCCCATATGAGGGCAATTTCTCATCATATGACCCGGTGTACCACACCAAAAACAAGCATTTGTCCCAAATCGACATGCACCTAAGTGATTTCTTCCACATTGTTTACAAGACTATTGAGGTTGTCTTGATTGGCTCATACTTCCCTGCTCTTGCTGCCCCGGTGTTTGTGAACCTTGGCTTTCACCTCTTTGCTCAAACTGATTGCCCCTAGACTCTTGAAACTGAGGTGGGGCACTAGTTGTAGAGTAGTAAGATGATGGCCTAGGCGGTCTTTTAAAGAACAAAGGCCAACACTCACCTAGGGATGGCATAAACTGTCTGGTGGATTTGGCTCTCTTAGACTGCCCTCTTTCCAAATCTTGGGTCCTTCTTCTTTGTCTTTGATCCTCCAACTATTGTGAAAAATCTTGTATTCTTGCTATATCTATGTCTTTATTCAACGAAGCAATGGTACAATCTCTAACCAGATATGAATCTAATCGATCCACATATCGATGAACTCTATCCTCCATAGTAGCTACTACATTAGGAGCATACATGGCCAAGGAATTAAATTTGAGACTGTACTCTCTCACGCTCATACTTCCTTGGTGGAGATTTAAGAACTGATCCGCATGGGCCTCTCGGATCTCCAATGGCATATAATTGTCAAGAAATGCCTTTTTTAACTCTTTCCACATAGCTGAAGGTGCATTTGTTCCCCTAGATTGCTTCTAAACTTCAAACCACAATATAGTCACACCAGTTAATCTATACGATGCTAGCTCAAGTGATTCTTTACCACTTACATGCATAACATTTAAAGTGTGTTAGATCTGATCTATAAAGTCTTGTGGATCTTCATTAGGATCTGACCCGGCTAATGATGGAGGGTCTAAATTAAGGAAATCACGTATCAGCATGCCAGCTGCTCTATCTACACCACCAGTACCTGCAATTGGATCTTCTTGCCTTTGGCTATCTCCAGCAATTATACGAGTAAATAATTGGACTGCATTCTTTAAATCTTGCTTGGTAGCATTAATAGGGGGTGCTTGAAGTGTAGCTTCCCTCCTTAGATATTTTGTAGATATAGAGGTTGGGAAAGTCTGTGATAGAGACTCATCGCGAGCCTCACTTTTTTCAGCAAGCCTAGATGGTGATTGGCTGGTCCCTTCTCCAACTGCCACCTCAATTTGCTTACCTGTACTTTTATTCCTTCTCGTAACCGGTATCTTTACTATAATAAAGCAATTCAAAAGTTAGATATGATTCCCCTGCAACATTGGTTCTATTGCTCGATCTAAGAGATGAAAGAAAGAGACAACTCATAAATGTCTTATAGCTTCCTGCCTATAGATCTGGTGCACAACACATCCATAAGCAAGACTCTACATAGACATGGCTTTGTAGACTCCCTAGGATGACCTGCTCTGATACCACTTTTGTCACGCCTCAAATCCCATTGAGACGGACAGGCACCCGATGCCGTAAAGACCCGAGAGAACACACATATAACCTATACCTACCATGCATTTAGCCAAGATAATCATGAAGCTCTAACAAGTATACATATAATCTACAATGATAAAAGAAAAACATAGGCAGCCCCAAAATATATACATAGGATTCGGGCGTTGAGGCCACAACTGTTAAGGAACCAACCATAACTCCATGCTATGCATTATTCTAGAAAGCCTCTATAAGATATACAGACTTAGACTAGGTCGGGAAAGACCCCGCCTTACCCTTAACTATGATATAATACCAAAATGAATGTACCAAGGACTCAGTAAAGCTCTGAATCAACCTGGAACTCACCAAAAGTAGCTGAGTGTCGTGTGCTCCTATTGAGGAGGTCTTCTAGCTGGAGTACTTATGCCTATAGTATGAAATGCAGCATCCCTCGCAAGGGACGTTTGTACAAAAAATGTACTAAATATGTAAGGTAATAACATATATAAAACAAGGGCTCGAATGAAATCAAGTATCAATATATGAGTGCATAGATCATAAAAGAAGACCACATTTGTTTACTCTTGTGGGATCACGTATGTTACATTCTTTTCTTACTTTACTGTACTTTATAATCTTTGTAGGGCATGTGATACAAATGACCAGTTGATTAGTGGTAGAAAAGGATGACCCGTGCTAGGCTCTTTAACCATGGTATGCTATCCTCATAATTACACAAATTGGGATCCGTCCATGCTCAGATTTTTCCCCTGAGTTGCCACCCTTCTATACCAATTGGGATCGACCCATGCTAGGCTTTACCCCTTGGCTGCCACCCATAATTATATAGATTACTCCACTTAGATTCTTTAATCTTTGAAATTGTTGTTTTTGTGGTCATAATCATTTTTTATATTTGGAACTACGGACCAGTAGTAGAAGACATGAAAATAATAACTCCAAGGCAGTAACAATGACATAAGGAGTTTTGTAACATCAATGCATTACGTGTGAGCTTATATGACAAAATTGACTTCAATTGACTAAGAGAAGAATTCACCAAGGTTGCTTTTGCAAATACCATTTCTATACTAGCACATAGGAGAAGGATAATTACACAAATGTAGAAAAATGAGC
Source organism: Solanum sparsipilum (assembly GCA_029582215.1). NCBI lineage: Eukaryota > Viridiplantae > Streptophyta > Magnoliopsida > Solanales > Solanaceae > Solanum > Solanum sparsipilum. The sequence continues at coordinate 35,456 of JAKRZT010006739.1, forward strand.
ATATAATGTAGTAATTTGACACGCTAAGGACTGGGAGAAATATTGTTATCTATATTTTAGATCATACGCTGCCACTATGTTTCATTTATTAGGAATAGAACTTAGGAAGTTCACTTCATTGATATTAATCGTAAGTATCATATTTCATGGCAAAAAATGTGAAATTGAATAGCCTTACATACATTGCTATACAATTCAAAAAGTATGACTTAAGCTCCTTCTCTTCAGATTACTAATCTACAATAGAATAAGTTGTATGACTAGTATTGTAACACCCAAGAAAATTTTCGAGCTAAGACTCGAACTGTTCTTCATAGTGAGTGATATTTTACAAAGGAATTAAAAATTTCTTTAAGTGTTAAGGTCACTATATGTAGCACTTTGAGTTCCAAGAAGAAGAGAGTTCATTCAACTCATTCCTAAGTTTTCTTAAGTTTTGGGTCAATTTCAAATAACCATAACTCCTAGTACAAGATGAGTTAGGTGAGCTACAAGATAGAAAATTAAAGCCCTTTGAGTCCTCTTTCTAACGCCACCGAGATTGCTAAGTTCCAAGCTCTGAGTAAAAGGTTATGACTAATTTACTAACGACGCACAAACCTGGCAACAGCTCCGCGATGGCTCCGTGTTACGGAGCCAATACGGACCTCACTACCTGGTGAAAAATTATTCCGACTCTCAGCTCATTTTAATTATTTCTTTAAGGGTATTTTAGTCCTAAAACCCTTAGGGGGTCATCTACATTTCCCTAAACGTGTCAAAAACCAGTTTTAAATAAATAAAACCCTCTCATCCACTACAATATTCTACTCTAAAAAAATCAAGAAACGCTAAGGCTAGGGTTCATCTTTCAAGATTTTCCTTCAAGTTCTTCAAGAAGATGATTCTTTCAGGTATATAAGCTTTCATAGTGTTGGGTTTGTTCGCCCTCATGCCAATCATGTTTAATTCTATCCTTGAATTCGTTTTTGAGATTGAATTAATAAGTACTTGAGAAATTCTGGAGTTTTAGCCAATATTGATAATCTTATTGAGTTCTTGAGATTTGTTCTTCGTTCTTTGATAATGAAGTTCTCATTGAGTACTAGAGGGGAGGGTTTGCGAATAAGATGAGTTAATTGACAGTTCCTTGTGTGGGTTTCGCTGAAATTATTTTGGGTTAAAATAATTCATGAAATTTGACCTTAGAATTGCAGTAGGTGTGAGTTGATTCGAGTTTGAGAGAGGAAGAAAAGATAGGGCAAAAATATGTGCCCAGCTCCGCGTCGTAGAGGTGTGTTAAACATTCAGTCCGGCAAAAAGTACCCCCTCTCCATGTCGCGGACAGGATACGGAGTCCACTATCCCAAAATTTATTTTTGCGATCAAAGATTTAATTTCATCTCCATGTCGCCCCAGTGTTCTTTAATTTGGGTCTTCCCCATTCTTGTGATCAACTATCTTAACCCTCTTAAAACATTGAGAGGTCCTACATTCCGAAGCATAACCCTTGAATCCATAATTCAAGGTAGAGTTAAGGGTTAAGTTTTGAGAATTCACTCAAACATTCTAAGAAAGTCCCTTTGAGCCCTTTTGAGGAGTCTTCTACAACTTCTAGTAATTTCTTTCAAGGCTCGAGTAAGTGAGTAAGAGGTTGAGGAAAATGTGTTCATGAGTCTATTTTATCATCCTGAGATCTTTCCTAGAATGAACCGTAAATCTTTAATTCATAATTCACATTCAAGAGAGAGTTAAGAGTAGAGTTCAAGAAAGCCTTTTAGTTCATCTGTGAATCATTTGAGATCAACAATCAAATTGAACTAAGTTTTGAGGAATTAAGTCAGAGAATAAGAAGAGTCGTATACATGAGTTTCGTATTGATATGTAGACTATCGAGTTGAGTTGTTTCATGCCCATAATTCCGCATGACCTTCGTAAGTTGAGCATCCTTCACAGAAGTGGTATCTTCAAGTTCTAAGCCTTTAAGTGTTGAGTTTCTAATCACTTTTGAGAAGTATCTTTGAGTCCTTGAGTTGAACATTTCATGCCCAAAATCCCGCATGAACACTATAAGTCGAACAGTCTTGAGATGAGTAGTATCATTGAAGTTCTTGAGTTCCAAGTATTGAGTTCAATCTATGGTTATTGAAAACCTTGCATTGAGTCGTTCACGTCCATAATTCGTCTTGAACCATATTTTAAAAAGTCTTTTATAAATGCTTTAACTTTGTTTAAAGACTTAAGCTTTGAATTTGACTAAAGAGTAAGAGTAAAGTTCATTTTCTTTAAAATGTTATATGGGAACTAAGTATTTTCAAGAGTAAATGTTTTCACATTTAAGATGAGAGGAAACTGAGATTTCCAAAAGAGTTTTGAGCAAGAAAGGGAACATCGATTCCAAGAGAGCTTTTAAGCTAAGTTTTGAGTAATTATCTCAAACCAAAGAAAGAGTTTTGTTTTTACAAACACATGAGCTAAGTATATTTTGGGAGTTGTATTGAGCACCGATATGGGAATGCGAGTTCATATTAACTCAAGTCTCCATAAACCATGTAGCCATCATGGGTAGAAAAGGGTCATACTTTTTAGATGATTCCTTAGTGCTTTTTAGCATAGACTAGTGGATCCACTTAGTGAGTTAGGTTCTATACCCCCGGCAAGGTATAGGACAGTCCTTGGCAGCGTGAGGTAAGACGTTGTATCACCACTTAGGCTCATAGTGGTGGTTGTCGGTTAGAGTAACCCACATAAACTATATTACTTTATTATTAAGTAAAGTTGAGTTTTTTATTGCATTTTCTTTAACGAACTAATTTATTTTTACTATTTTATAAAACTTTCCATATATTGCATATGTATTGTTGCTTTATATTGAGTTGTGTATCCAGAGTTGAGTAACCATAGTCGAATATCATATCTTTGAGTTGAGTATCTAATCTCTGAGTTTAGTATCTTATCCTTGAGTACTTTTGAGTTGAGTAAGTTGAGTAGTTTTGAGTATCCTTGAGTATTCCTTGAATTGAGTAAGTTTGAGAAGAGGTAAGTATGTTTCCTTTTTATCAAGTTTCAAGCTTATGTTTATGTTTTAGAATTCCTCTTACATGCTCGTACATTCCACGTAGTGAGCCATTTGGCCTGCATCTTTTCATTATGCAGACACAGGTATTCGGGATCATCAACAGGAGATTCGTTGATAAATCCGGGAGTTCGAATTAACTATGGTGAGCCTCCTTGTTTCCGGAGTATTTCATTTACTTTTCAGTTCAGTCAGGATGTCGTGGGTCTTGTCCCGACTTCCATCTTTATCAGTTAGAGGCTTCATATATAGTCAGTATAGTTGAGAAGTCTGTATTATTCATTTATTTTATTACATTTTTTAAAGACTTAAGTTGCCTATTTTATGGCGAGTTGAATATATTATTTTTATTCTAAGTTGTTCATTTGAGTTAAAGTTTTGAAAAGTTGAGTTTATTGAATTTTATTCAGTTTTAAGCTTTTGCATGCTTCAGTTAGTCTTCCGCTTGTACTCAGCCAGGATGAGGATTCTCTTAGGGACCAACAATGGTTCTTGAGTTCCGGCCACGTCCAGGGTGTAGACTCGGGTCGTGACAAACTTTCCTTAATTTGTTTCCCTTTTAAATTAGGATTTGTTTTCTATAAATAGGGCTGTAAACCTCATTTTTTAGGGTTAGACATTATTATTCTAGTTTTACTTTGTGACTTGGGAGATTAAGTTGCAAATAGAGAAAATATTGATTTATGAATTTAGTTTTGAAGATTTTTGGTTTTGAAATTCAAGTTGAAGTTCTGGGTTTATTATTCTTCTTACGTAAGTTCATAATTCTTTCATCTAAAACAATGATTTGTGTTCGTATGATTATCGGTAACTAAACTCTACAACTAGGGTTGTGGGATACATGAGCGATTAACAAAGTATGAATAGTAAATAAGCAATTCTTGAATAGTGTTTTGCATGCATTGATAATTCTTTCGGTCAAAAGTCTTTTTAACGAGTGCACGCATTAGAACTCGCCTTGTTACTACTTGCCGGACCAAGGAGTTAATCAACAAGAAAAGAATTATCAACATAGATTTATTGTGATACTATCTAATAGGCTAGTGTCAATTGGTGCGAAGTAATAACCAAGCCAAACATCGATTATGATGCCTAATATGAGGTAAAGGTAGGGGTTTGTAAATTATACATACGTAGCCGGACCAAGGTGCAGGGTGAAATTCTCTACATGTCGGACCAAGGATTTAGAGATACCTAACTTATCACTTTGGATGTAATACACTAGGACAGGATTGCTATTACTAGGATTACTGAGTGATGAGCTTGTGGTGAACACGTATACCCTAGTTAATTTTCTAATCTTGATAACAATAAAACAATTGGCTTTTGTTTACTGATTAATTACTGAATTTGTGCAATTTGTTTTTATAAATCCCCCCCTTTAATTACCTATTTCTGGAAGTAATTTGACTAATTGAATATAATTGTTGGTTAAAGTAAAGCCTAAACCATTTTCCTCGTGGGATCGACCCCAACCTACAAGTTGGGTTCTTTACTTGATAACGTTCGCTTATGCTTCTTTAGGGAGGTGTAATTTGAGCGTATCAAATTTTGGCGCCGCTGCCGGGGAAAATTTGGCTTTTAGACTTATTTTAACTACATTATTGAACGTTAGTCAAATACTTTCTAATTTTTCTCTTTCTCTTTGTTTTTGTCGCTCTCAGGTTCTGATTCTAGTGTATGCCAAGTACATGGAGCCAGGGAGAACCACTTACTCCTTACGATCCAGAGTTGAACCGCACTTTGCGAAGAATGAACAATCCAGGAGATCAAATTAATCCTATCGGAAGAAATTTAGGGGATGCAGTTGAGTTACAACAGCAGAGGGTAGTTGATAGGGACAACTAGGCTCCAGCTGACAATCGATTGGGAGATGCGCTAAGGGTGCAAGACCCACTAGGCCCACGACAACGTGACAACTATCGGGGCAATGTCAATATAGCAGACTCTGATGGACCTATTTCCCTACCTCATCTACCTCCAGGGCACACATTTGTGGTGACTAGTAACTTGATGCCGATGCCTACAGCAAGAGGCTTATTTTCAGGATCGCTATCGGAGGATCCACATGCTCACTTAGCCAAGCTAAGGGTGGTTTGTAAAAGTTGTGTAGGTACACCAGACTTGGATATGGATGTCATTGGATTACGAGTGTTCTCTCCGTCACTGACAGGCGATGCTGCAGTATGGTTCACTGAGCTTCCTTATAACTCAATATTTACATGGGACTAACTAACGGAGGTGTTCCGAGCAAAGTACTATCCAGTGTCCAAAAAGCTCAATCACAAAGATAGGGTCAACAATCTTTTAGCATTACCTGGAGAGTCTGTGAGTAGCTCTTGGGATAGATTCACTGCATTCGTAAGTGGTGTTCCAAATCACCGTATTGATGATGAGTCGCTGAAGGAATATTTCTATCGAGGACAGGACGATAACAATAAAGCGGTACTTGACACTATTGCTAGAGGTTCATATGGTGATTGCACATATGCACAGATTGCTGAAAAACTGGAGAGGATCTCTCGCAACAATAAAGCATGGAGCACTAGGAGGTTAGATACTGGGAGAAACACATTTGCCGTTCAGAATACAAGCATCAATTTTGCAGATGATATTCGTGAGGAAATGGCCCAGATGAGGACCGAGTCGAGGTTGGTATTGAAGCATGTGAGCGGAGGAGCAGAAAAGGTAAATGTTGTAAACTACTTAATTAGAACTCCACCGCCAGTTGAAGAGTGTTACTATGAAAAGGATGCTTATGCTATGAATGATCAGACGGGAGGTTTCCGACCAAATGCCCAAGGATCCAATTCGGAAAATTGGCGCCAAGGTCAAGGGAACCAAGGTCGAAACTATGGAAATTACAACCGAGAGGGTCACTATGTACGGGATGGGAAATTCAATCGCGACAACAACTACAACAGGAACAACTATGGAAACAGAAACGATCGGGTTGGACCTTATGTTCCCCCTCAAAATCGGGAATCTGGTGCTAGGGAACTTGGAGGCAATATGGAGCGTATTGCAGATATGATGCAGAAGATGATGAGAAGGTTTGATGAAACTGATAAGAATGTGAAGGAGATGATAAACGACTTGTCTGGCATTGGACAAAAGGTTGATACGCATGCAGTATCAATAAAGCACCTAGAGCAACAAATGACCCAGTTGTCTACTACAGTGAATCCACGTCAGCCTGGTACTCTTCCTAGCAACACCATCCAAAATCCAAAGAATGACGGTCATTGTATGGCAGTTACTACTCAAGGGGGTAAGCAAACCATTGATCCACCTATGCCGTCTATGGTGGAAGTTGAGGTTAGAAAAGAAGATAATGTGGTAGAGGTTAGAGAAGAGTCTGAGAATGCGACAGAGAAAGAAGTAGAGATATCTCAGAAAGTGGTCCCCATACCTAGACCGCCACCACCTTTTCCACAGAGGTTAGTGAAGAAGATTGAAGATGGTAAATATCGCAGGTTTATTACTATGTTGAAGCAACTTTCCATCAACATTCCATTGATAGAAGATTTGGAGCAAATGCCTAGGTATGCAAAGTTTATGAAAGATATGCTAACAAAGAAGAGGTCTGTATGTTTTGAAGATGATGATAGATTTCAACATTGTAGCGCTATTGCTACAAGATCTCTTGTGCAAAAGAAGGAGGATCCTGGTGCCTTCACGATTCCATGTACTATAGGGCTGTTACACTTTGCTAAGGCATTGTATGACCTTGGTGCTAGCATCAACTTCATGCCATTATCTATTTACAAGAAGTTGGGTCTAGGGTACCCAAAGCCCACTACCATGCAGTTACTGATGGTTGATCGAACTGTGAAGAGGCCTATTGGTGTATTTCATGATGTGTTAGTAAAAGTGGAGTCTTTCATTTTTTCGGCGGATTTTGTGATTCTTGACTATGAGGTTGATTTTGAGGTTCCCATCATCCTTGGGAGACCATTCCTTGCCACAGGGCGTGCATTAGTTGATATGGAAAAGAGGCAGATGAAGTTCAGACTGAACAATGAAGAGGCAACTTTCAATATTTGTAGATCCATGAAGTAGAGTGGTAAGCTCCAAAAAGTATCTGCTATAACTTACAGTGTTGATAGTGGAGCAGAAGTGCAAATTGAAGAGCTACTAGGTGTTGAAGCACTAGCAGCAGTTATGATGAACTTCGAGAGTGATGGTATTGAAGAGTACGATGAGTTGGTAGATGCACTAGATAGATGCGAATATCGGTCAAAACCAAAGAAATTTGACCTAGACATGAAGAATCGTGAGTCCCCACCCGCGAGACCATCTATTGTTGAGGCACCGAAATTGGAGCTTAAGGCTCTACCACCGCATCTGATGTATGTATTTTTGGGTAGCGATAATACTTTGTCGGTCATCATTGCGGCAGATTTAAATGCAAGACAAGTAGAGTGCTTGGTGACTGTGTTAAAAAGGTTCAAGCGAGCTATTGTGTGGACTATTGAGGATATTATTGGGATTCCTCCTGGTATTTGTTCTCACAAAATCCAACTCATGCCAGATCACAAGCCTAGTATCGAGCACCAGAGAAGACTAAATTCACCCATGCAAGAGGTAGTCAAAAAGGAGATCATCAAGTGGTTGGATGCTGGAGTAATTTATCCCATTGCAGATAGTAGTTGGGTGTGTCCTGTTCAATGTGTGCCCAAGAAAGGTGGGATCACTGTGGTTCCTAATGAAAGAAACGAGCTTGTTCCGATGCGTCCAGTGACTGGATGGAGAGTCTGCATGGACTATAGGAAGTTAAATGCTTAGACAGAAAAGGACCATTTCCCCATGCCGTTTATAGATCAGATGTTGGATAGACTTGCTGGTAAGGGTTGGAATTATTTCCTCGATGGTTATTCGGGCTACAATCAAATTTCTATAGCTCCAGATGACCAAGAGAAGACCACCTTCACTTGCCCTTATGGGACTTTAGCTTTCAAATGGATGCCATTTGGTTTGTGCAATGCTCCAATGACATTCCAGCGATGTATGATGTCAATATTCTCTGATATGGTGGAGGACACTATTGAGGTGTTCATGGATGATTTCTCTGTGGTAGGTTACTCTTTTGACCGTTGTCTAGATCATTTGGCCGAGGTACTAAAAAGGTGTGAAGATTGCATCTAGTGCTAAATTGGGAGAAGTGCCACTTTATGGTGAAAGAAGGAATCGTGTTAGGCTATTGAATTTATGAGAAAGGTATCGAGGTTGATCGCGCAAAAGTTGAGGTAATAGAAAAGCTTCCACCACCTATCTCTGTAAAAGGTGTTAGAAGTTTTCTTGGGCATGCAGGTTTCTATAGGAGGTTCATCAAGGACTTCTCTAAAATCGCACATCCTTTGTGCAAACTGCTCGAAAAGGAGTCCAAGTTTGATTTTGATGATGCTTGTCTGAGAGCATTTGGAGAGTTGAAGGAGAAGTTGATTACTGCACTTATCATTATATCACCAGATTGGGGACAACTGTTTGAGGTAATGTGTGATGCAAGTAGAGTGGCGCTTGGTGTGGTATTGGGACAGAGGCGAGAGAAAATACCCCATCCTATTTACTATGCTAGCAAAGCTCTAAATGTGGCCCAAAAGAATTATACTATGACTGAACAAGAGCTTCTTGCGGTGGTTTTCGCATTCAAAAAATTTCGATCCTACTTGCTTGGTACTAAGGTCATAGTGCATACTGACCATTCTGCATTGAGGTATCTGATGGCGAAGAAGGATGCAAAACTAAGGTTGATTAGATGGGTATTGCTGTTGCAAGGGTTTGACTTTGTGGTAAAATATAGAAAAGGGACCGAAAATCAAGTTACCGATCATTTGTCCAGATTAGAGGAAGAAGCTATGCTAAAGCTTGGTGATGGGACTGAAATTAATGATACCTTTCTAGATGAACAGGTATTGGCTGCTTCTCATGATCTGATCCCTTGGTTTGCAGACTTTACTAATTACTTGGCAAGCAATGTGGTGCCGCCAAACTTGTCTTTCCACCAAAGGAAGAAGTTTATGCATGATGTGAGGAAATTCTTTTGGGATGAGCCCTACTTGTATCGTAGTTGTGCCAATGGGATTATTCGTCGCTGTGTGCCCGAAGTTGAGATGTTGAGGGTACTCGAAGCATGCCATTCATCGCCTGTTGGTGGGCATCATGGTGGTATTCGGACTGTGCATAAAATTTTGCAGTGTGGGTACTACTGGCCTACCATTCACCAAGATGCTTATGAGTTCGCAAAGTCTTGTGATCGTTGCCAAAGAGAAGGAGGGATTTCAAAGAAGGAAGAGCTTCCTATGAATCCCATATTAGTTATAGAGTTGTTTGATGTATGGGGCATTGATTTTATGGGCCCATTTGTGAGTTCACACGGGATGAAGTATATTCTCGTTGCGGTTGATTATGTGTCGACGTGGGTGGAAGCAGTTGCGCTCCCCAACAATAAAGGTAAAAGTGTCACTGCATTTTTGAAAAAGAACATCTTCTCCAGATTTGGTACCCCAAGGACTATCATCAGTGATGGAGGGTCCCACTTTTGTAATAAGTTGTTCAAGGCGCTACTTGAGAAGTATGGTGTCCACCACAATGTAGCCACCCCTTACCATCCACAGACTAGCGGACAAGTTGAAGTATCCAATAGAGAGATTAAACAGATTTTGGTGAAGACTGTGAATGCTAATAGAACGAATTGGTCTAGGAAGCTTAATGATGCTCTATGGGCATATCACACTGCATACAAGACCCCCATAGGTATGTCTCCTTACCAACTTGTATATGGGAAGTCTTGTCATTTACCAGTAGAGCTAGAGCATAAGGCAATGTGGGCAATGAAGAAGTTAAATTTGGAATAGGGCGCCGCATCTAATCAAAGCATGAATTACTTGAATATGCTTGATGAGTTTCGCCTAAACACTTATGAAAGTTCAGCCTTGTACAAAGAGAAGATGAAGAGGTATCATGATCAAAGAATTGAAAAGCGAGAATTTGTGGTTGGTGATCTTGTGCTTCTATTCAACTTTAGGTTGCGCTTGTTTCCAGGCAAACTCAAGTCCAAATGGACCAGGCCATTCTTGCTCACAAAAGTGCTCCCCCATGGAGCGGTTGAGCTTGAAAATAGAGATGGAACAAGGTTCATGGTGAATGGGCAAAGGATCAAGGTCTATTTGGGAAATGCTGAGAATGTGCAGGAAGTGGTTGAGGCCTACCATCTTGACGAAGTCTGAGTAATCAAGAGGCCTGCGTCGTGCCGCGACGTTAAATCAAGTGCTGCTTGGGAGGCAACCCAAGATGTACAATCTAGCCAACGATAGGATATATTTTTTTTTCTAGAAATTTTCGTTGTTTGATTTCATCCATGTATCAAATTAGATAGTTGTTTTAGTTTTTAGTGTTGGCTAGAATTAGCATAGAGTCCGTGTCTAAAAAGTGTCCAAAAAATGTAAAAAGAATAGCCTATTAGTTGCTACATGTGCAGGTACACCACGAAAAATCTGCATAAAATGGTCTGGTGCAGAGGTCTACGCACCCCATCGATGGTCCGTCGTTTAATCCACGGACCGTGGATGGTGTCCGTATATCCCAGGTAAGCCTCTAAATTTTTCCAAGTGTAAGAGTGATCTGCGGTCCTAATCTACGAACCGTAGACGGGGTCTCGTGAGTCCAAACCCTATTCCTGTTTTAACTCGACCCGGACCCCCCTCACTTAAAAACTCCCCTACTTTCAAATCATTTCCACTTCCCTCCATTCACTCCTCAACCGTTTCAACCATCCCATAACCTCCCTAAATCACTCCATAACTCCCCCATAATATCATCCCTTCCATTTACCCCATCCCTTCATAATTCCCACAATTCCTTTCCATTCCGAATACAACTTATTCCATATTCCAAAAAAGGGTCTGGTGTTTGGTTAGTGACAAAGAGGTGATTCCTTGGTTTTGCTAAACTTAGTGTCGCCGCGCAATCACCCCACTCCCAGTTGCTTGTAAGGTAATAGACTTTCCCCTCACTTTGAATTTCGATTCATAGATTGAATATAGAAAGTCGGGAGTTGGGTCTTGACCTTGGGTAATTGATTATATGAAATTGCATGATAAACTTGGAAATTACAATGCCCTTGGAACGATAGATAGTGATTGTGTAGCCTTATTTTATGTGATTATAAGTCTAAATGTAAGTTTTGACTTAGGGTTCCAAAGTTTGTCTTCAATACTTGGTTAAAATGATTAATCGGAACCCTGAGAATGACAAACTAGCATGATTGAATGTTGAAATGCATGGTTAGACGAGGATATTGTTGAACAGAGTCTAAGAGGTGAACTTGAAATCTGGCACATAGTTCATCCATGATACCCCGTCTACGGACCGTAGATTGGGTTCGTGGTTAGATGCACTTGTAAATATTACCAAGTGTAAAACCACGAATGTGGACTACGGTCTGTAGATCAATCTACGGATCGTTCTGTACATCCGTGGTTTCCATCTGAGACCAATACTAGTGGGTCTCTGACCCACGGAAGGAATCAACGGACCGTAGACCAGTCTACGGACCATAGATTGGGTTCGTGGTTCGATACACTTGAAAATATTACCAAGTGTAAAACCATGGATGTAGACTACGGTCCGTAGATCAATCTACAGACCGTTCTGTACATTCGTGGTTTCCATCTGCAAGCAAAAAAATTTCTGTCTGAAATTTTCATGGGACTTTGTCACTGTTCGTTTCTAGTTCTAATATCGCCTCTACAGGTACGTTGGCGCCCAAGAAGCTAGTCACCCACTCAAAACAGGGCAAGTCAAAATTTGTTGCCCCTAGCTTCAGGTTAATCGATGAGGATGGACACGGAGAAGGATCCAGCATACGTTCCTTCCAACACACGAACTTCTCCCACTGCACCTCGAATCACCAGAGGCACCCCCTAGAAAGTGCTTCCCGACGTAGTCACTGTCTCCCAGTCTGATGAGGAGCACACATTGATCGGATCACCAACTGGGGCTGCTTCCAGTTCAGAGGGGTCTATGTCCGGATTCGAGTCTGCCCATGCTTCAGGCTCCGAGTCTGCCCATTCTTCAGGATCCGAGTCTGCCCATGCTTCAAGCTCTGAGTTTGCCCATGCTTCAAGCTCCGAGTCTGCCCATGCTTCAGGATTCGAGTCTGCCCATGCTGAAGGGTCCAGTGCTAAATCAGCCACAGGGTCCGTTGAGAATGACCAAGTAGCCTGGTCTGATGAGGCCACTAGCTCAGTGTCCGTACTTGCACCACGGAATGATGACCCCACTTTCGTAGCCAACGAGCTAAACATGTGGTGTGTAGAGGGCCAATGACAAATTTATCGGGATGCCAAGATGATAAACAACAAACAGAAGATAGCCCGACTAATTACAGAGGAGCGCAGAGTCCTCACGGGGAGCTTGCACATTGTTCTGGACATTCACCGGTTGTTTAACCTTCACAAGTGTGCCTGGATGGCTCGAGACCCAGGGACATATAGCGAGGAGATTGTGCGGGAATTCTACCCCTCCTATGTTGCCACACTCTGAGGTTCAATTTCCAAGCGGTCAAAGCCCCTAACTCAAGATCCTCTCACTTCCACTTTGGTTCGAGGTTGTTTGGTGGACATATTACCTGCCACTATCAGCCATTTTCTCTATGGTCCTACCACGGGTCACTCTTGGTCTCTCAACACAGCAGAGTTTGATTACAGTTGGGACATCGTGCAGAGTAGCGCTTTCCAGAAGAACGCTGAGCAGCGAGAGGCTGTTATACTACGGTTGGCTAGGTACATTGTTGCATATGGCGAGCGTGCAAAATGGGTCGCTGCTCCACGGTTGGGCATCCGAAAGGCCACATTAAATTTTGTGGCCAAGTTCTTCTGGTTGTTGGTACGTAATAGAGTGTCGCCCACAAAAGCTGACAACCAAGTCACATGGGACAGAGCGATCATGGTTACGGCATTGGTAGCAGGAGTGGAGATTGACTTTGGCCGCATGTTGTAGGCAGAGATTAACGAGAGGGCACTCAAGACCTCCACTACTTACCCCTTTCCATGTCTAATTTTTCAAGTGTGCAGGGACTCTGGAGTGCCGATTTGGCATTGTGACAAGTTAGTCCACCCTACTAGGACATTGGATATAGGACTCATTCGAGATGAGGCAAATGTGGCGGCAGCTCACAGAGAGCCCTAGGTTGAGGTACCTCCCTTGGGTGTTGATCTTGCAGACACAGTGGGGCAAGCTCTGGGCGGTGACCCCAGTATACCAGATCACACCACGACTGTCCCGACCTCCTCTTCTCAGGCAGCTAGTATGGCTCCTAGCTTTTCCCAGTCCACACCACAGTTAGGAGCTATTTTTGTCCCATTGGCCAGAGTATAGAAATTAGAGGCTCAGATGGCCACACTGATGCATCACATCCAACCGTGGATGCAAAAGTTGATAGCCGAGTCCAAGGCTAGAATGGAGGGAAGGATGGAGGGGATGATGGACCGGAAGGTCTAAGATGTGAATAAGCGTCTTGATGCCTTTGAAATGCGAGTCCTCGAGCGATCAGCCCCGACCATATATCTATCTGCTTTGCAAGCTAAATTAGCCAGTCTCCGGACCGACGTTGATGCCATTCTTGTCGCCCCTTCAGTTGAGCCTCAGGTTGCACCTACTGCACTGGCTGATGATACAGTGCTGGATGCTTTGTTCAGTGGGACCGCCAAGGAGGGGCTTGAGCCTACACACGCCAAAGGTAAGCGACACCGTTCTCGTCACACTGAAGAAGAGAAAGCTCAAAAGAGATAGCGTAGGCAGGAGAAGGAGGCTAGGAGAGCTTCAATTTTAGATGAAGAGTTGCGGCCAGCAGAGGGTGCGTGAGAGAGTTGCAGGGGCATCGAGCTCTGCCCCAGTTGTAGAGGTCCAGCCTATTTTGAGGGACGTTGTGAGCACCACTGATGGTGCGGCGAGATTGATAGAGAGCACTATTGAGGGTGCTATGATTGATGATGTGGGCACTACTGAGGGTGCCCCCACGATTGTTCCAGCGGGCATGGGGAAATCGGACCCCCCTTCTTGTTGATGATTCGCAGGCGCTTTGCGCCACAGGTTTGCTTCACCCAATCCATTTTCTTTTAATGTTTTTGTATGCATTGGGGACAATCGCATCTATTTTTGTTGGGGGTGGGGTAAATTGATTGTGAGTGATAGGGTGAAGTCTGAGTAACCCAACTCATAAATCCTCTCTTGGGGTTTTCTTGCCTGTGTTCTTTTTCCCCACGAGACTATTTAATATTTATTGAACCAGCATCTGTTAGGATCGTATGTGTAAAAGCATGAAACAAAAAGAAAGAAGCATGATGGCGTCAGATTCTATGATATGTGCTAGAATTTGTAGGCTACGTTAAGTTGAATGTGTTGGCTCTGAGTGTGACTTGATAATGAACCAACTTGATGGCATGACTTAACCTAAAACTTGAACTTGGTAATCTGATAATCTGATAATGAAACTATGTGCCAAGTGTGTGTGAGAATAGTTGAGTGTTAAAACAGTTTTTGTTGAAAAAAAACTAGAACTTGCCCGGTTACTCCTGCTAAGACCATTCAATCTAAAGGTTAGGAAGTTATCATAGGCCATTGTTCAGAAAAGTCCACAAATTGCCTAAAAGAAGGATCCAAGCAAATGAAATATATGCTCCCTTTTATCCAAATACTTTGAGCCTTAAATTAAACCATTTCTTTCTAAACCCCAAAATCACCTTCCCATAAGCTACCATGTTGGCCCCGGTCCCTCCTTGGACATGTGCACTTCGACTTAGGCTAAAAGCCTAAGTTGAGGGTGGCTAATGTAGAAAGTAACTTCAATCTTGGCCCTGACCCGACATCGGGTATTGTGCACCTCAACTAATGGAAAATCCATAAGTTGAGGGTGGCTATGAAAGAGGAAACTGAAAGAAAAATGGATATGAAAAGAGTGATGTTGGAAAAAAGAGAGGAAAGGATGTGACTTGTTGAAAGCTAAAAGAAAAATAAAATAAAAGTAAAAAAAGCTACAAAGTCTAAAGTCACATCCGTGGTTGAAGGAAATTAAGGGAAAGAAGGTAAAATGATAGGATGACAAAAATCGAGCAAAAAAGAGGTTGAAAGCCTAGTGTAATGTCAAGGAGGTCAGAAAGTCACTAAGCAGTACCCAAATGCACCACACCTGACCCTGAGACTACGTTACAAGCCAAGAAAGTCCTATAGTGATCCTAGAGTCTAGTTTGGAGAATCTAAGCAGTGAAAATAAGGGCAAGCTTATGGCATTGAGCACTAACTGTATTTGAAATTACTTCTGAGCGTGAGTGTTGAATAAACCCTTGTAACATGAACGGCATTCATGTTTTTTTTTTAAAAAGGGGATTTCGTTTGAAGTGAGGGCACTAGTTACATCGTCGAAAAGTTGGTACCTTGGTGATAGTGAGACGGTTTATGTTGGGTGTCGGTTGGTCGATCTGTGTCATGGTTTGATCCGCATGAATTAGCTTGACGAGTCTAAGAGAACGAATTTTGTAACCGAAAAGAGTGGGGGTAGAGAGCCATATGATTGCTTGGGCTTGAAATGCTTGCTTCTATACAAATGTCGTTTAGAGTCTTAGTGCGTCGCTTGAGGACAAACAATGAATTTAAGTTGAGGGTGTTGATATACCATGAGTTTACGTTATTTCTAATACATTTCACTTACAAATTGTGTGTGTCTAGGGTCTTTTTGTATTGGTTTTTATGTGTTTTTATCATATTTTGCCGGAAAGATGTTCAGGCGCGGAAGTATAAAGACAGCTGAAAGAAATGCAAAAACGGGGCATTCACGGAAGTGATCTATGGACCTACAGGTCCATTGACGGTCCGTAGGGGATGACTGTAGATCAATAGGCAAGGTATGGAAGACAAATCAGGGAAATCTGACCAAGTGTGGAACCACGGTGGCCATTGACGGTCCGTAGATTGATCTACGGACCGTACTGGTGATCCGTAGATTGATACTGCAAAGGTTCCAGTACCTGATTTTTGAAGATTCCAAGTGTGGAGCTACGGAGGGCTACGGTCCATACTGCAAGTCCGTCGTTTGCTTCAGAGGAGCTGGATTTTGGAAGCTGAAATATTTTCCAAGTCCTGGCTGACGGAAGGGACTTACAGACCATAGATCCATTGACGGTCCGTAAGTCAGTCTCGTAGAATGAAGACGCGTGCCTGAACAAACTTTCCTTAATTTGTTTCCCTTTTAAATTAGGATTTGTTTTCTATAAATAGGGCATGTAAACCTCATTTTTTAGGGTTAGACATTATTATTCTAGTTTTACTTTGTGACTTGGGAGATTAAGTTGCAAATAGAGCAAATATTGATTTATGAATTTAGTTTTGAAGATTTTTGGTTTTGAAATTCTAGTTGAAGTTCTGGGTTTATTATTCTTCTTACGTAAGTTCATAATTCTTTCATCTAAAACAATGATTTGTGTTCATATGATTATGGGTAACTAAACTCTACAACTAGGGTTGTGGGATCCATGAGAGATTAACAAAGTATGAATAGTAAATAAGCAATTCTTGAATAGTGTTTTGCATGCATTGATAATTCTTTCGGTCAAAAGTCTTTTAAAGAGTGCACGCGTTAGAACTTGCCTTGTTGCTACTTGCCGGAGTAAGGAGGTAATCAATAAGAAAAGAATTATCAACATAGATTTACTGTGATACTATCTAATAGGCTAGTGTCGATTGGTGCAAAGTAATAACCAAGCCAAACATCGATTATGATGCCTAATATGAGGTAAAGGTAGGGGTTTGTAAATTATACATACGTAGCCGGACCAAGGTGCAGGGTGAAATTCTCTACATGTCGGACCAAGGATTTAGAGATACCTAACTTATCACTTTGCATGTAATACACTAGGACAAGATTGCTATTACTAGGATTACTGAGTTATGAGCTTGTGGTGAACACGTATACCCTAGTTAATTTTCTCATCTTGATAACAACAAAACAATTGTCATTTGTTTACTGATTACTTACTGAATTCGTGCAATTTGTTTTTATAAATCCCCCTCAGGAGTTAATGAATTTGAGACAAGGTACAATGTCAATGCAAGAGTACGGGTGATACGCTCAAATTCCTCGTGGGATCGACCAGAACCTACAAGTTGGGTTCTTTACTTGATAACGATCGCTTATGCTTCTTTAGGGAGGTGTAATTTGAGCGTATCACCCGTACTCTTGCATTGACATTGTACCTTGTCTCAAATTCAATAACCTCTGAGCTTTTGCCTCTCTCAACTCCTTCGGGAAGAACCTATCCAGAAAAGCTCTAGTAAACACTCCCAAGTAATAGGAACTGCATCTGTACTTCTGTTTTGTTTTCTTTCCACTGAGTAAACCAAATGTGAGCTATATCCTTAAGCTGGTAGGATGTCAGCTCTACCCTATCATTACAAGTCACTTGCATCACTCCAAAGATTTTCTTAACCTCATCAAATGAAGCTCTGTGTGTCCTCACCAACCTGTGACCCTAGAAACTCTGGCGGATTCATCCGAACGAAATATGGAACCCTAGCCGCTGCTGACCTTTTATTAGCATTATTAGGAACTGGGGCCTGCTAATTGTCCTGGTTAGCCAAACTTTGAACCAAGAGCTGGATAGCATTCCGAAACTCTACATTCGAAACCTCATGGTCTGGGACTGGAGGAACTGCGTTAGCATTGCAGGCATTAGCATTCCTTGTGTAGGCTCTACGAGGAGGCACGATCTGAAACACATAACGACGAATTCTAAAGGAGATCATACCCATGCACAATATGAGGAGCAAGAAAGTGAAGTGTTTCCTAAAACACTTCGTAGCCTCCCTCTCATTAGAGGTGGTGCACTTCTCGCCGATGAAAAGGACTCTACTTAGTGCAGCTTTTAGACATCCTAGGACTCTTAAACCTACTATTGTGATACCAAGCTTTTCATTCTCCGAGGCTAACCCCTTGACGTAAACACGGGACCTAGGATCACGATGACCCTAAGTTAACACTGAATCATGCATATCATAAGCATACTAAAAGATAAGTGATTAAAAACATATTATATGGAAGCTTAAAACTATGATAACTGAAAGTGGGGAATACCAAAAACTGATCTGAATAAATAAAATACTATGAGTTTAATGACAACTAAAGGATCAAACTCGAGTCTAAACCTGAATCTAATAATATGTCTAAAAAAGCCTCTACTAAAAAAGCCTCTACTAACTAAAGTTGTTAGGACATGCCCTAGCTAACTCTAGCAAAACTGAAACTAAAGAAAAGACTGAATATGAAAACATGTCTATTGTCCTCAAAGTATGAGGACTCACCACTGAAGCTGCTGAACTGGAAATCGGGAACCGATCTATGCATGATTTGTATGCTGAGTACCTGAACCTACATCATGAAAGGATGTAGCGTAGAGTATGCGTCAGTACTTGGAATGTACTGAGCATGCAGGATATAGAGTATAGTTGAAGAAATACATAAAACTTAACAAAGCATATTGAACAATAATATAATCTGAACTGAATCTAAATGCTGAAATATACTGAAGACTCAGCTAAATCTAATGGCCAAGTACTAATTTTGAATATGACATACTGAGACTGAATGTTGAAATAAAATTGAAAACCTGGTCAAATGCTCTGACTATGGGAACTACTATTAACGGACATAAAATCATGTGAACTAAACGTGGATTTTGATGTACACGCCCCATCGAGAGGACCCAATTTACCTTGTCAGGGGTATAAAGGAATAACTGGCATGATCACTAAATCTGATGCCCAATAGAAGGGACTTATAAACCTATGGAAGCACGTAGTTCTGGAACTATGAGGGTACGATGAACCCTAGTCAAACTCGGTCTAAGCCTACTCCCAACTCGAATGTGTATAAACAACATAACTGAAATATTGGATAGCTCAATGTTCTAACATACAAAATCTGAGAATGCAACATTAAAATACTGACAATGAAAACATTCTTAACTAGAGCATGTATATATGTTTAACTGACCTAGCATGTGTAATTCATGAACTAAGAGAATCTACACTACAAGGGTTCTGAATTTCATGCAAGGAACTAAGCAACAACTTCACGAAAACATGATAATCTGAAGGTCTAAGCAAGATATAGTGAATCAAGAATCTGACTGAATTCTAGCGACCTAGTGGATGAAAGGAACCCACTAGTGAAATGCCACATACATGACGATGAATTTCACGGAGAAACCTTTCAATTTTGGGGCTGGAACTGGAGAAAATCTGCAGTGTTCTTAGGGTAAGTTCTGATTAACTTACTAGGCTTAAATTGACAAAAACTACGTAGTTTAGGGGTTAAACGATGTAGTTTAGATATCCAACGCATAGGAGAAAAGACCAAACGACCCCTTACTCAAAAATCTGACGAGGGCAATGACGGGACTTCCTGTCAGGCGTTGTTTGGCGTCAGAAGTTGGAAACTGCGGGCCACAATCAACAGACCTGGACGATGGACTGTGGTCGCACCTATGGTCCGTAGGTCCGGCCGTTGGTCAAGGGTTTTCTGGGGATTTCTGGGTGGCCAGCCATGAACCCTTCCTACGGTCCGTGTTTCAGACCACTAGTCGTGGGTGGGTCTCATCGGTGGCACCTGCAAGTTCTGAAATTTTGCATTTTTGGTCCTTTTCGAGTTCGGGGTGTTACATTAACGACTAGAAAATAACTAGTTTTTAAAGAAGAAAATCAATTATTTGGGATGAGTACATGGTCTCTAAAAGTATTTTGGAGACCAACTTTGCTTCCGTCTCTAATAACATTTAACGACCAGTTAAAGGAGCCCATCGTAGTTGACCTTTAGTGAAGTGGTCTATTAGGACGGGTGGTGACCAGCCTTTTCTCGTTGAAAAAGACTATTTGGGATCAGATTTGGACTTTCTCGGAGTAGATTTCCCTTCCTTAGAGACTCTTTCTCTTGTAGTGTTAGTTGGTTCACATGAATCTCTACAGGCAAAAATTTACAAGTGCTTTATTAGGTCATGAAGAGTTAAAAGCTTTATCTCTACTCTCACTATGTTGAAATATATCTATTCTCCCAGGTGGTGTTTTCTTTACAAAAAGGCTTGGTTTTGGAATTTACTTGAAAGGTTAGTTTTGCTTTTTCTCCTTAAGGAAAAAATGAATAAGAGTGTTTGAGGACTGACTTTTGATTTATTGATGGGAGTTTCAGTTTTTCTCTTCTTTTTTTTGTTTGCTATCATAAAGCCCTAAAACATATTAGTGACTTTCAAAATTGGTGAATAAATAAAGAAATGCCCCATTTTTCTTATAGATGGATGAGTAAGTTTGTCAAAAGATCAAGAGTAGTATGCATACATCCTCGTATGTATGTGATCTTTCGTACACAAGCTTTTGAGCCATACTAGTGACTAATGCATTGAAATTCGACTTATTAAAAGAAACTGTGTTTAGTATAAATCAGTCTTAAAATGACTAAACATGTTCACCTTTTCTTTAAAGATTCTTCTGAATAAACT
This sequence comes from Solanum sparsipilum, assembly GCA_029582215.1. Classification (NCBI taxonomy): domain Eukaryota; kingdom Viridiplantae; phylum Streptophyta; class Magnoliopsida; order Solanales; family Solanaceae; genus Solanum; species Solanum sparsipilum. The sequence continues at coordinate 56,054 of JAKRZT010006739.1, forward strand.
AGTAGATGTGTATTGGGGAAATCAAGACTTTTTTTTATAAATAAAGACCGAAAAAATACAAGAAATGAAATTTACAGAAATGGTTTAAAGGAAGGATGAAGAGGGGGTGGGTTTGGGGTAAAAGCCAACAAGTCACAAAAGCTTCTAATGTTGAAGCATAAATGTCAATGTGTTGTTTTCTTTTTGGAGTGGGTCACTGTGGTTGCCAATACTCAAAACACCAATTTTGCTTTCAGCCTTTATAGTGGATGGAATTTATGTCTATTTTGGAGCGCAATTCTGTCTACATTGGAGTGCAATGTAACCTGAACTGCTCCTACTTTGCTCACATAGCCTTTATCTGCAGAACACAAATTTTTTTCTTCCTCATACTGCACGTATATATTTCACTTGACTGATTTTTTGTTCACTTCACCCAATGGAAGCCAACAAACAAAAGCAAAATATTGATAGGCAAAGACATTGCATTCTTGTTGTTACAAGTAACCCTTATGCATTGCCTATACAAGTTCATTATCAAGCTATGTTGAATCTAGAACGGCGTTGAAATACTGAAGCACATACTAGTCTTCAACTAGTTGATGCTGAGACAATTTCAAAAGCATTTCCTCAGGTACTGGTTGATAACCCAGCAATACATTGTGTGCACAGAAGTAGTAGCAAACGAATGGCATAAATGGAATATTCCAAGAACAGCTCATAATGTTCATCAATTCCGACACATGGTGTTAATCTACAATGAAGCAGCTTTATCGATTTCAGAGCGACCCAAACTACAACAAAACAACGTCTTCACAGACAACAGCGATGCATTGTCAATTGACAAAGAAAAACGGTGTATACACAATTCCAGTTCACCATACGCGTCTTCTTTCCTTTTTCTGCATCAACAGTACGATTTGTACGAAGAGCAGTCCTAGATGGAGCAATTTCGGCGTTTCACGCATCCTAGCGTCAAGATCAAACAGTCCTAGTTGTCAAGACGTTGGAATTTGTTAAGGTTTGAGAATATTTTATTAGCTGTTCGTTGTCTTTGGAGAGGAATTCAATTTTTGAATTCCAAAAACCCCTAATTCTTATCCGAATCCGTCCCTTTCCCCCCTTTTTTTTCTACCCTAATTTCCACTCTATATAAGTTCTTTTCTTCTTCAGTATTTGGGGTTACAGAGAAAGGGTTGGAGGGACAGCCTGCCTTAGTTATTAAAAAATACAGTAAGGTCACTAGCTATACACAGTTGCATATAAAATACATAGGACATAGGCTCTAAACGACATGGACTTTGAGGCTAGATTTTTTGCTTTTCCTTTCTTGTTCACTGCTTATGAGAGATCGTCGAAGTCTCATTGTGGGCGTGAAAAGCTCTTCATCTCGTTCATCCCAGTCACTGTCCGGAAAGAGGTAAACTCCTCTTAGCTTTCTGTTTAGTTTCCAGTTTCCTCATTGATTTATTTGTGTTCTTAAGAATGTTAATGTTGAGGATGTGAAATCTCATAAAGGGTTTCATCATGAGGTGATTCTCTTCTTGTTCAAATCGATTTTCCAGATTATAGTATGTCTCTAAATCATGATTGTCCCTGTGTGATTTTATAACTCGTTCTTGTTAGATTTATGACAGCAGTAATTATTGACAATACATTTTTCCAATGTTCTCTATCTCTATTAATTTGTTCTTGAACATTTTTGTCGATTGATTTATTTTGGTGGAATCTCGTTTCAAATCAATCCATGTGCTCATATTATAGTTGTTGTTTCATGAGCTTTAAGCTCAGTACTAAGATTTCTCCAATCTTCACTACGTTCATTTGTGAGTTTATTGGTTTTAGCACTAGAAGTTTTCTTAAACAACTTGCAACAAAAACAAAATACTTTATCCAAATATTTAGAATAAACTAACCATCTTCTTTCATGTCTTTACCTATTTTCCAATTTTTAAAAATAATGTGTATTAGAAAAATGTCTAATTGGTCCTTTTTAAGTAATAAATCTTTCAACATTATATCAATATTATTCCATTGAATATGATCATATATATTTTTGGAAATTTTTTTTATTTAACTAGTTTGAAAGTTCTTGATTTTCTTGAGAATCTTCGTTCCATTTCTCACTAATTTTATCTTCTTCTTGAATTTTATTATTATCTAGCACAACAAGTTTAGTGGTTGGTTCATTTAAAGAACACTCATCCATATTTCTAGATTTTTCAATATTTTTTGAATTATTTTGTTTATATTTGTTAGAAATTTATAAAAAGCTTCCTTTTGAGATTCTATTAGATTTTCAATTTTTCTGTTCTTTATGAGTTTTGAATGACTGGATTCATATTTTCTAGCTGACATATTTAAATTTTAACAAAGTAATTAAAAGATAACTACAACATAATAGGAAAAGAAAAATAGATACAAGATAAAAATTGAAGAATAAAACTTGTAAATTGATGATCAATCCTAATAAGAAATTTCAAGACTAGAAGATTCTGAGATATGTTTTGGGATGCTTTGAAATACTTGTCTCAAAACATGAAAATTTAGAAAGAACAACAAATAAAAATGGTACACAAACACTCACAATATTTTGTTACTTTCTTTTTTGTTAGAAGATGTGCAACTCAATGGATACTTTTTCTTTGAGCAATTGAAATAATAGAGAGAGTAAATATTTTTTTCTTATCAACTTTGTGTATTAAGAGGTCTAGTGGAAAAGGTAAAAGAACATTTATATTAAATAAATGAGGAAAAATGAGAGTAGTCTGCAAAATAAACAAAAAGTAAAAAAAGGGAAAATATTCTAACGTTTCCAAGAAGTGAAAAAGGTCAAAAATTGATGTCTAATCAACTTTTCGCTATGAATAGTTAAAACGGATTTATTTTTATCTTTCTACCAAAAGTTTGTCAATATTTTCAAATATAAAAATCTACTCCTACAACCTATATATAGGTAATGATTACTAAAAAGCCCATCGCCCCATAAATTGTGCACCTAAAGGTGATTTACTTGTATTATTATGTGTTTTCTGAAACATGTTTAGCCTTAGTCTAGGATATGCTACTGATGCCTTAGACTCTACCCCCTTACAGTTTATCATGTTTCCGACATTGTTTCGAACTGACTAAGTCCTTGTAGACTTAAAAACAGACTTGAGTCGGGTAATATGATCCTTAATTTAGGTGTTTGCGCAACTTGTTAGACCTTCTATTCCTTCTACTCATCTTTGTATCTCTGATACGCTACCGAAGGTTTGTGCTATCGAGAGGTTTGGAGATTGAGTCGTACTAGTCTAGGAGCCTTTGGTTGATACCTTTGGGTGGATGACATTCTATGATGACTTTGTCAATCTTGCTAGCTAGGCTAGGAGTTCACAGGACACTTTGATTATTTTTTATTCGAGGCTGGTGTACTATGGTTCGAGTCCAATGTCCCTAGTTTAAGGTTAATGTTCTATGGTTTGAGGCCATTATTTCCAACTTGAGACTATTGCTCTATGGTTCAAGGTCGTTACTTCTTTGAGATAGTATCATTTGTGGGTTTGAGGCCCATTTGACTCTTATTGGACTAGGGAGTGGGTGTTTACTCTTTATAACTGTCACACCCCGAGGTGACCCTCTAGACATAACATGGGACCTAGGATCACTCGTGATCCTAAACTAACCCTAAAAGAAACTCAAGTGAGAATATAACTGAATGTCAAAGGGGAAACAACCCAAAACAACTTAATACTGACTATATGTCTGAAGGCCTGTACTATTGATGAGCTGTTGTGACAAGTCCCCAGCTAACTCTAAAAATACTAAAAAGAATAAAGGTAACTAAATAATCCAAGCATAATGAAATGTCATCGAACTATGAGGACTCACAACTAAAGCTGCTGAATGTAAGCTGAGAGTCGAACTAAGTGTGATCCGGATGCTGAGTACCTAAACCTACATCATAAAATGATGTAGCGCAAAGTATGCGTCAGTACTTTAAATGTACTGAGTATGCAGGATATAGATACTAAGCTGAACAATCATATAACTGAGCAATATATTTTTGAATATGGAAATAGACTGTACGGAAGTGTAACTAAAATCTGAGTTAAATGCAATGACCAAGTACTAATCGTGTAACTAATATGCTGAACTGAATGTTGATAACATGGTCAATGAAATAATAGTATGATTGTGGGAGCTACTATGAACCGACATAAACCACATGAGCTAAATGTGGAGTCTGATGTATATCCCCCATCCAGAGGACCCAATATACCTTGTCAGGGGTATAAAGGCATGACTGTGGCGTGATCACTAAAACTGATCCCCAATAGTGGGGACTTCTGAACCTACGTTGACATATAGTTCTAGGACTGTGAGGGTATGTTGAACCCTAGTCCAACTCGGTGCTAAGTATACTCCTAACTGAATGAAAAACTAAAATGCACTGAAATACTGAGTAGCTCAAAATGCTCTCATGCCGTTTGGGAATGCACATAATTATACTGAATGTTATGGCATTCAATTTCTAAATCATGATTTTCTGACTAATCTGCCTAGCAAGTATAATTCATGAGTTTATAGCTAATACAAGCTACGGTTCTAAATTTTATGCATGCAAATTTTACTAAATCACCAAGAATCATGTTATTTAGATCATGGGAACTATAACAGCTAAAATCACAATAAATTTTCAAAATTTAGAAATCCTAGGACTGAACAATTTATGAGAAATTGAAAAACTGACTGAATTCTAGGGACCTAATGGGTGAAACGAACACACTAGTAAAATATCACATACCCGATGATGAAATCTACAGAGAAATACTTTAGATTTTGGGGCTGAACTTCGAAAAACACTCCTGCCTATTCTTGGGAGCATCAGTCAACTTTTCCTCTTCTTTTCACTCTAAGTTGGGTGATTTTTGGAGAATGAGGGTTCTGGGTATTATCTGACTAGATTATTAGGCTTACACTGAGTTAAACGACATAGTTTAGGCATCAAACGACGTAGTTTAAGATCCCAATGCATAGGGGAAAAGACCAATGCAACCCTGACTTAAATGCTGCCGAAGTGGCTACAAGACAGGCTTCACGGGCCATCATGATAACCAAGGTCCGTCAAGCAGCTTGTGAGAATGCCCTTCCTGACATGGCTTCATGGGCATAACTTCTTACACTGAGCTTGGATTTTAGCAAACTTGGTGGCGTTGGAAAGATGACCCAGATATCTTTAATTTGATAGGTCATGGGCCACCTTATTTATTTTGTACTGAAAGATATGGTCATTTAAAGTTGACCCTAAACTCTAAGTATAGCAAGTCCCCTTCACAAAAGACTTTACGGTTTGTGTGGAGCTTCACAAACCGTTTAGATTTCCGTGGTGCTTGACCAGTGGCTTTGGGGATGAAACCTCACTAAAAAGTTGATGAAGTGACTTCAAGAAAGGCTTCACGGGCCGTCTAAAGCACCACGGCCCATCAAGTGGGTCGTGAAGATGCTCTTCTTTACATGGCTTCTGTAACATCCGACAATTTAAAATGAATATGAAGAAGCTTGAAATTGGAAGTAGTCATTTTTGGAAAAAAATTCAGAATCTGGAAATTCGGCCAAGTGTGGAAATCAGTGAG